>PVKU01005067.1:0-131202 GCA_004027475.1 Anoura caudifer
GAATAGTTTACTAAGATTCGGTCATGTTTAAATCAATAGTGTGTTAGTTTTCATTGTTTTCTTGTATACCATTGTATGGCTATATGCCAGTTTGTTTACTCACATGCCATGAAAGATCTGATCATTTTCAAAATGGTTTTTTATGTGAACTGTCCTAACAGGTGAACACTGGTATTTCATTTGGGGTATTAATTTGTAGTTTCTGAATGACTAAAGAGAATTTTCTCATATTCTTATTCTCTTATTACCATCCTTATATTTTCATTGGGGCAGAATCTTCAGATCTCTATCTCACTTAAAACTGCACTTATTTGAGTTTTTTAGAAAACTATTTAACATATTCTGAGCGCATATTTTTTATTAAGAGTGTGAGTCCTCTGATTTGTCCTTTTTCATCTTGCTTTGTCTGTTTTGGGGCTCCTTGCAATTTCATGTGAATGAAACTTTTCTATTTGTGTAAAAAGGTTGATGAAATTTGATTGAAATTGCTTTGAATATGTACTCATTTAGACAGTCTTGACATCTCCATCATGTGTCTTCTGATCCATGAACACAGGATGTCATTCTCTTTATTTAGACATTTTAAATTTCTTTCATCTATTCTTTATACTTTTCAATGTACAATTCTTTCATATCCTTGCTTAAGTTTATTTCTGAGTATTTTGTTCTTTTAGATGATATTGAAAATGGAATTGCTTTTTAATTTTCTTCATGGATTGTCATTGCTGGTGTATGGAAACACAAAAGATTTTTGTATGTTGACCTTATGTCCTGCAAATTTGCTCAGTTTTTTGTTACTGCTAGTAGATGTATAGTGGATTTTTTGGGAGATTATATATATATGGAATCATGCCACCTGTAATATAGCTTTATTTCTTCCTTTCAGAGTTGGACACCTTTTTATTTCCTTGTCTTGTCTAATTGCTCTGGCTAGAAGTTTAGTATAGTATTGAATAGTGGTGATGAAAATGGGCATTCTTGTTTTATTCCTGATCCCAGTGGGAAATATTTCAGTCTTTCAACATTGATCATGTGGTTCTCTGTGGGGTTTTCATTGGTTCCCTTTATTATATTGAGGAAGTTCTTGTCTATTCATGTTTTTCTGTGTTTTTGTTATGAAAGGGTGTTAGATTTTAAGTGCCTTTTTTGTATTTATTGAGGTAATCAATAATTAATTTCATTCCATTAATATCTCTTATATAGATCGCTTTTCTTGCATTGGCCTCTTGTACTCCTGGGATAAATCTTATTTGCTCATGGCATATAATTTTTTTCTGTGCTTTAGATTGAGTCTGTTAGTATTTTGTTGAGAAGTATTTCATCTATATTTATCAACACTATTGAATATTGTAAATTTCCTGTGGTGTCTTTATCTGGGCTTGGTGTAAGTGAAATGCTGGTCTCATCAAATAAGTAAAAAGAGTCCCCTTCTATTCTGTTTTGGAAGAGTTTGAGAAACATTGGAGTTAATTCTTTTTAAGTGTTTGATAGTGTTAAGCCTTTTTTCCATTTTTTTATCTTCACTCAATGATAATTTGTTAATGCTTTTTAGAGAAGGAGGAAGGTGTTGAGAGAGAGGCATCGATTGGTTGATACACACCCTGACCAGGGGATGAACCCACAGCCTAGGTATGTGCCATGACCAGGAACCGAACCCACAACCTTTCAGGTAAGGGATGACACTCCAAGCAACTGAGCCACACCAGCCAGGGCTAAAGTCTTAGTTTTCATGTAAGTATTTACCCTTCATATTATTTTCAGCACTGTTTTTCCTGCATCCCACAAGTTTGGTACGCTGTGTCTTCAGTTTTCCTTGTCTCTAAGCTCTTCCAGAATATTGAAGTCTTTCGCTATATTATCTGAATTTGCTCAGAACTGTTTCAGTCAGTATATTTGTTCCTATGAATGGGCTATACTTCCCTAATTTCTTTCCTAACTGGCTAATGCCTTGTGATATTCTTCATGAAAATAGTATGTTTGACTGTTATACTGTAACTGTGGAAATCAGATTTTCCTCTTGTGCAGGGTTTTACTTATTTTTTCATGATTTTTGAAGGCTATAGTAGTCCATTAGTTTCATGAGTTTGCTCAACTGTTTTTACAGGGAATGTATTTCTTGGTATGGTGGTCACTGAAGATTGTTCCTTAACTTATGTTCAGGGAGTGTTTTGACAGAGATTTCCTGGAATACCAAGAGGCAGAAAAATAGAGAGTAAATCTTTTGTATTTTGTAGTCTTTGCAGATTGGCTGTGTTAGGACTCTCCCTCAGCATGTAGCCAGGCTTGCACTTTTCCTAGGGACTAGCCCAAAGTGAAGACTTGGTCTTCAGAGGTAGTTTTTGAGCAAGCTCTTACCCTAGACATTTATGTGGCCTTCTAAATTCCCCAAATATATGAGTAATTTTGAGTGTTCTAATTTCCCAAGAAAGCTCTCTCCCCAACTTTTCCTCCCAGGCATTAGGCAATCTGTCCTATACCTAAACAATAATCTTTGCCCCAGGCAGCTGTGGGTTCTGGGCCAGTTTCATGGTTTCAAGCAATGCCTGTAGCTTTTCCAGGCTTCAGGTAGCTCTCAGACAGGTTAAGAACAGACATACACAAGAATTAGGGAATGCGGTCTGCTCTGTTCTCTCCAAATATCCCATTGGAAATTGAGGAATGCAGATTTCATGACTACGGCCAAGCTTGGGAGGGGGTGGGTAAAATCACCACAGAGCTTTTATACAGTTTTTAAGATGTCTTTTTTTATTAAATGATTGCTTGATTGCTGTAAACTTTGACCATTTACAGAGTTCTAAGAAATACTACTGACAATGCTTTTTTTAATAAAAATTACTCTTTAATACACATGATTTTCATTTTATACTATTGTTAGAGATTTTTTCATGGCAGGCTGCATAGCTGCTTCATTCTTTATTAAATTCTCTTTAATTTATTTTACATACAGTTCACATACTATACTCTATTGGTTTCACATAGTACAATGTAGTCATTAGACATTTATGTATTACATGAAATGATCACCCTGATCCATCTAGTACCCATCTGACACCATATACAGCTATTACAATACGATTGACTGTATTCCCTATGCTGTACCTTACACCCTCATGTCTATTTTCATCACTGGCTATCTGTACTTCCTCATCCCTTTCACCTTGTGCACCCATTCTTCTATTCCCACTTCTATCTGTTAGAAGAAGGTCTGGTGACCATCAATTTGTTTTGAGTTTGTTTCTGTTGGTGGGATTGCAAACTGGTGCAGCTAATGGAAAACAGTATGGGGGAGTTCTCAAAAAAACTGAAAATAGAACTGCCATATGACACAGTTCCACTTCTGGATATTGATCTGAAAAGATCCAAAAAAGATTCATGAACCCTGTGTTCCTTGCAGCATTATTTACAATAGGCAAGAAATGGAAGTGACCTAAGTGTCCATTGACACATGACTGATTAAGGAGGCGTGGGAAGTGTGCGCGCACGTGCACACACACAGGAATGTTATTCATCTGTAAAAAAGAATGAAACTTTGCCATTTGTGGCAACATGGGTAAACCTAAAGAATATTATACCAAAGTCAGACAGAGAAAGAAAAATGCATGATTTCATTTACATGTGGAATCTAAAAAAAAATGAACAAAACAGAAACAAACTCTACTTGTTTTTCTGTGTTTCTCTCAGGGGAGACGAGCTGCCATTTTGTTGATACCACTTCTTTTTTGGGGAGTTTAAGGAATTGGACACAAAAAGTGACTTTTATGTCAAGTTATATCAGAATTAGAGCTGTTGAATTAAAATGATGTTTGAAGGAGTTAATATCAAAGTAGTTACCTAGAACTTAACTTTTTTTTCTATATCAGGCCTTTTCATTTTATTCATGTGTCATTATGTAGCTTTTGATTTGAAAACATACCTTCTCATTCCTGAGCTTTGTGATTGCAGTGGAGTGGACTTCACACTATTTTTATTCCCTGCCTTCCCTGATTTCAGGTGTCAGAGACCAGACCTGATCATCCAGGCACTTCTTTCAAGTAGCGAGAGAGACTGATCCAAAAACTATGGTACTAGAGACAGTGAGATGCAATTATTGTTTGTTTGTTTGTTTTTCTTTTTGTTTGTTTGTTCTAACAGAAGAAGTAGACTCATATTCTTCCTTATCTGGTGATGCATTTGGCATTTCTTGGGTCCTCTATCTGGGTATTGAAAATGAAGTAAATGCAGTAGAATGCATAGGAGGAAAATGGGGAGAGAGTCCTCATGGCATTTGTCAGTTCTGTGTCTAACCATTCCTAAATCTAGTTAAACCTGTGGGGTTTTTATTCAAATGAATCTATGCATTCTTATTATTGCCTGAATTTTTAATTTGATTTTTATGATTTGCCACTGGAGCAGTCATAGATGATATATAGGTCTCATAGAAGATGAAAGAACTGGCTTATGTGGAATGTGGATTTTGAAACAGTGGAAGAAAAGGAGAAAATGGATAAATGTATGTACTTAAAAAAATTAAAGACACTAACATTAGATTCTCCTTCCTAGATGAAATCAGAATAGATGATGAAAATAAAGGAGGTACAGATTTCACTGGACATTTGAAAAGTGCAGAAAAATTATGAGGCAGCTACTGTGCACAGTAAATAAAAGAGCCACAAAGAAATGATTAATTGCTAAGATAAAGGGAAGCCCAGCTGAGCTGGCTGCTTTTATTTGACTTGGCCCAAATCAGGTAAATGTGCTCTGAACATCGTTGGCAGCTTAGATGAAAGGATTAAAAATCAGGTAAGGTGGCTTATAATGCATCAAAAGTGATAGAAAAAGTCTAGGATAGACATATTTTGGGGTTTAGTGGTACTTAGATCAATAACATAGTTGATCATAATATTCAGGCAGATAAGGAGGAATCTGTAGTTAAAACAAAGGCATGGTATTTATTATAAGAAAATTGAGAATTTGGGGGACAAGCCATTCAAAGTATAAAAGGAAGTTCTCAGTACATTATAAATTAAAGAATATATAGCCTAGAGGTTGTTTTCAGAGTAGAAGATTTTAACTTATCAAAGCTTGAAAGCTCAATAAAACTCTGTAACATTTTGGGTTGAAGTTCTTTCACTGGTTGGCTAAAATAGAAGTGAAGTCCATAAAAATGAGAATTTAAAAAATTTGCCAGCCTATTTCACAGACTATCAAGTACAAGAGGAAATTGCTGAGGAAAATGGCAGAAGCTCTGTGTACAAGACATCTGTAGACCAGATAGAGAGCCTATTGAAGAAGCTGGGCCAGGGCTGCTAACTTGAGCAGCTACTGGGTCTGTCTCAGCATGGGCGAAGGAGCTGTAAAAAGATGCAATGAATTTCAAAAAAGGAAGATTTGAGACTGATGTTGGTAGAATACTTATATGAATGAGATGATAGTAAGTTTATCATTCCTTCTGTATTAAAATGTACCTGGGATTTGGTTTAATGACATACAGTAAGACATTCAGACATGGAAATGATTGTCATGGAGAAAGAAGTTTTTATGTCCATGGTGTATACAAATATCATATCATTATGTTGTACATCTGAAACTAATACAATGTTTTATATCAATTACACCTTAATTTAAAAATATAAACAATAAGAAAATATAATCAATACACCTTTTTATTCAATTAGCTATGGAGAATAAAGGAAGTGGCTAATTATATTTCCTTTTTATTTGGTGATTTAAATCTGAATGTAAATTAATAAAAGTTTAAGATTCAAGTAGTCTTTCTTGAAGCCGACCTTAGAATAGTAAAGACATTATCGATTATACCTTAATTTAAAAAGGAATATAAAAATAAAAATATAATCAATATACCTTTGTGTTCAATTAGCTATGGAGAATGGGGGGAAATGGCTAATTATATTTTCCCTTTTGTTGGGTGGTTTAAATTTTAATGTAAATTTATAAAAAAGTTAAGATTCAAGTAATTTCCCTTGGAGCAGAACTTAAAATGGTAAAAAAAATTATCAGTAAAATTACTTATTATTTAGGGTGCTTGCCAGTACTATGCTAAGAACTTTATAAATATTATAATATTTAACATTCAAAGCAAACATAATAAGCTAAATACTGCTAGTATGCCTATTTATACCTAAGGAAACTGAAGATGAGATAAGATAAGTAACTTGCCCAAGGTCCCTGCAATATAAATCCAAGTTTGTTTGGATTCAAAGACCAGACTTTTCACAGCTATATTTGCACATTTCCTGTGGGATTTTTCATTGATTGAGGGAGAGCACCCATTCCCTATCATTCACTGGAGACACAGTTATGATAAAATGTGTATAGAAGTTGGTGTCACCTCAGTGGTCTCTGATTTGCTTAGGATAAAAACATGTTTGCATTAGCTTTTCACTGTTAATAAAAAGCAGTCCTTACAATGATACATGACACACAGTCCATCTTAAGCTTTTATTTTGAACATGACAGTGGCATGTAATTTAAAGGAAAAAAAATCAGCCTAACACTAAGTGTACAAGGTAATAAATCTCAAGTCCCCAGAGCAGCATTTTTCTGCCACCCACTTCCTTCAGACATGGAGAGATGTAGGACTCCTGCCAGAGAAATATAATAAAATGTATGAACAGTTATAAGTGAAATACAATCAGTGGCCCACAATCTGCCTCTTTGCTAGCTTGCTTTATTTATTCCTTGAGGATTTTATTTCTTCCTCCTTCCCCATGGTATTCCATTTCCCTTGCTTTCATTTTCCTACTTTTGCCACTATTTGTAATATTTGCCCTTTCCCTTTTATTCATTTTTATGTGTTTTCATTCTTGTTGAAAAAAAAAAAAAAACCTCTGTGATTTTATTCCTATGTGTATTCAGACTTAGGGTTTGCTTTTTCTATTTCCTTTTACTACATTTTCATGCTGGATATTAATTTCTTTTCCTTCTGTGTTGTTTGCCTGTAGTCACTTTGTATTAACGCTTTGATCTTACTTCTAAGTTGGAAAAGGCTGTCATGTTTAGAGAATTTTTTTCTCTTACCAAAACAAGTCTCAATGCTGCTCATGAGATCATACATCAGGATCTCTAAGTCTAAGGAACAGTGCCAAAGTATATTAAAGGGGTTCACTTATTCATTTATGCAGGCAAGAATACATTTGTTGATTTTCTCTCTCTTGTCTGTCTATCCATCCTTCCATCCTTTTGTTAAGTACTTATTGAGTACCTTATACTAATGGATTCATTCAGTCAATTAATATTTATAGAGCACCTAGGATTTGCCAGGAACCAGTAGCAAATGGGGGAGAGGTGAGTGCGAAGACTGAGAGATTCATTGTTAATAGACAGTTTAAAAACAATAATAAAATTAACTAAAAATCTGTTTTTTATTATCATAATGTGCTAGGAATTCTACCCAATGTTAGTTTTAAAATTATGGAGAGTGTCCATTCCCAACACTTCCCCTATCCCTCTTAGGTACAGCACTGTCCAGCATAGAACAAAATGCAAAAATCCATAACCTCTTAAAGGTTATATTCTAGCAAAAGAGAGGATGTGTGTGTGTTTATGTTTGTTTGTGAGTGTGTAAATATATAATTATGAGCATATTTATGTATGTGTATGTATATATAATTGTACAAATATATGCATAATTGTATTAATTTAATTGGAGATACAAATTATTTGTACATACAAAGACTATGAACAACTAGAAATTGTAGCTGCTCAACTATAAATTAGCAGGATGAGTTGATAGATCCATGAAGGCATTGCCTGCTGATAGTAATGATTCAGATTAATTGGGTTTCTTACATAACTTCTCTCAGCGCTCTTAGATTTATTTGGGCATCAGAATCATTCAGGAAAGCTTTAGAAAACATAGTTTCCCTAGCCCCATTCAGAAAAATTTTAACTCCATTGTTCACAAGGGTGTCCAAACTTTTGGCATCTCTGGGCCACACTGGAAGCAGAAGAGTTGTCTTGGGACACACAATAAAAACACAAACACTAACAAAAACTGATGAGCAAAAAAAAAAAGTTTAAATTAAATTTACAACTTTGTGTTGGGCTGAATTCATGCTGCATGTGGCCCATGGGCCACAGGTTGGACACCTCTGCTAGAGTATGGCTTAAGTATTAGTGTTTTTTATATGTCCTTCCAGTAATGGCAATCAGTGCTGAGAAACCACTTTGTGTGATCTAAATAGAATATCAAAAGGAAATTAAACTACATACTTGGGTTGAATTGTCTCCTAAAAATGTTGAAGTCTTAAACCCTAGTATGCCAGAATGCAACCTATTAGAAAGTTTAGAAATAGGGTCATTTCAGATATAGTTGGTTAAGATGAGGTCATTCTGATGTAGGGTGTACTCTTATTTCTTCTCCTCTGTCCTCATTCTCTCTCTGACAAAAAGGTTGCAACTGGTGTAACTCTTGGCTTCTATCCCCAAGTTGGCCTTGGCTCACCTTTTACTCCACACTATCGCCAGGAGCTTCACATCAGTATAAACTGACAGCTCATTGTCTCAGCCACCTCATGCATTTTCACTTTCTTCCTGGGGATTTTCCTGCAGTAACTTGAGAGACCTGTGAAAATTTAACTACCATCTATGCACATGTGGCCTGGGAGAGTGAGTGAGTTCTTAACTTGTGGACAATTTTTGACCAGTGGGGGATAAGAGTCAGAGGATCAATGCTCCTCCCTTCCTTCTTTCAAGTGAATAATGTGAGGTGTACTCTTCACAGTATCTTACATTATCTTGATGATACCAAGCCCCATTTGTCACAAAGGTGATCAGTCAATTACTTACTCTTGTATTGGCTTTCCTTCCTTACATATTTTACTCTCATCAGTCTCCTGTTCTTCCTTGAGATTGTCTCCATGAATGCAATACCTGTTTTTCTTGGTTGTCCCTGGCTGAGACAAAGCTGTCATCATTGTATTCAGCATTGTGTCGGAGGCCTCAGGCTGGGATTGAAGGTCAATTTAGCAAGCTGACTGGATATAAGATTATTTTTTAATTTGCATATCTATACACCAACAGCAAATAGCTGGATAGTAAATGACAACAACAACAACAAAAAAACCTATGTGCAATAGTAACAGAATAGCTAAATACATTTAATAAATCATATTTAAGGCCTCCAAAAGAAACCACTTTAATTCTATTAAGGAAATAAAGAAGATAAATATGAGGGACATATGCCATCATGGATAATAGAAATTAATATCATGAGAAATCATTCATCTAAAACCCCATCTATAAACTCAATAAAAGTCCAATAGTGTTATTTTGGGAAACTGATCATTTGAATCTTAAATTTTATGAAAGATTAAAGGGCCAAGAATATTAAAGGCATTTCTGAAGAGAAGGTCAGGGTAAGGGTGCTATTACTCTGTTGTAGATTAGAACTTAGTTTGAAGCCTGAGAATTACTTGAAAAATAAATAGAAAAATAGGAAAGTGCATTGGTCCAGCTTGGCTGGAGGGGAAGTCATGTGTAGGGGTGAACGTGGTAATAAATCTGGAATTTACATAAAGGTCATATTCTGAAATATGTTGGGTGCCATATATCAGGAATTTATATTTACTCTAAGGTAAAGGAAAAAATGGAACATGTCTAATGTGATGGCATTTTAGGAGATATTTTATAGGATACACTGAGACAATGAAGACTTGAAAGAAAGGCTAGGATGGGAAAATTTTAAATTGCAGGAAGTGAATAATTAATAAGTTTAATAAAACCAATATGTCATTTTAAGAAAAACTAAAAGGTTTAGATTTGAAAAGTCTAAAATAAAGACAATTTATTGAGTAAATTCTATGTGCCAGTCACCTGACATATATTATTTATAATCTAAATAATTCACACCAGGCAAGTTTTGTTATTTAAAATAATATATAAGAAAGCTAAGTTTTAGAAATGTTAAATTATTTTTCAGAAATACTGAACTGAGTGAGCCAGAATTCATGTTTTAGTTGAACTAAGACTCCTATACTGACAAACATATATATTATATAAATTTTTGATAAGTGAAATATTTTGTAGGGGAGACTAAAGTAGGTTTTTGTGATGAAGAAAGAAAATGTTAAGTAATAACAATCATTGTGGTATGTAGATATGGTAGCAATTGTTGAGGGTGGCAAAGAAATGATGCTCATTTAAGAGATAGCAATACTATATTTTATAACTTCCTGGTCCCATATTTACTCTGAATCTCTTCTGGAAGAATTTAACAGATTATCTAAAACTCAGATAATCCAGAGTGGAGAATAGGCCTAAATAGGACAATTTAAATTCATCTTTATATTTATAACCTGGAATTAATTATTACTTTGAAAGAGTGACTCTAAGGGGTCCCATCTTCTTTCCATCCTACCACTGATTTACTGTGTGATCATTAGGAAATCAAGCCATCTCTCTGCCCCTTAATTCTTTTTAACTGTAAAATGAAAATTATAGTGCCAGCCCAGATTATCACATAGGACAACTCTGATAATTGTCTGAACCATGGATAGATGACAAGGCACTTCAACATGCATGGGTTGCAAATAACATTCCATGAATTATAAATACCAAATGTGATGCATGCAATGAATAAATTAACAAACAGCTGAACTACTGGCCAAGAGCTAAAAAGAAATGGAAAATAACTGGTCTAAGGATAATGAGACAAACAAATATTTGAGGAAGAGTTCTTCCCCCTGCTTATAGTCCAATGAAAATATGGCATTAATTTAGTCTGGAATAAGAATGATCAGTAAAGAGGCCCTTTAGAAACTTTGCTTCTATCCAGTGTCTATAAATTTATTGCACAAAGCAATCAGGAATGGGGGGAATTTTTTAAATGTTGCATATGGTAAAATTCAGAGGTCATCTAAAACACCATCTTATACTGTTTGGATGCCTAAGTCAAATTAATTTTTTTAAATTTCTCAAAACTGAACATTAAGACTTTATATAATCTTTTATATAAATAAATTCTTTAAATAGGTATGACTGTGCTCCTCTACCCAGTGGCAATGTCTGCCAGTCAATTTCACTTAAACACTTTGTTTGGGTTTTTTTTGAGGATGGATGTATATAGAGGAAGAATTTCAGTGACATAACAAAGGAAGTCTTGACTAGAGAATATATGCATAAAATTTTCAAAAGCCGCAGCAATTTTAAACATTAAGTAAACTAGGTTTGCTGAGGCCTGATAAGGTAGAACAAAAACTTTAATCAAAATTATATTTGATTTTCAAGCTGAATTGCCATAAAGGAAGCAGAAAGACTAGTAAATTTTGAAAAATTTCTTTTGACCAACAAATGGATCTGATATGTAACTCCTAGAAAGAACATAACTTATTTAAATATCTATTTTCCCAAAACCATTATTTTTTTCTTTTATTGTACCAGCTAACTGCCTTAGGAAACCATTCCATTTATGGTTTTTAAAGAGAAATCCAACAATTGTATACACTAAGCACATGCAACCAAACACAGTTGTTTCTGTTTTTATGTGCATGCATATACATGCATATGGGTATTTTGTGTGTGATTTTGAATTAAAAATGAAGTACATCTGGAAGAGGATGTGTTCTAGTCTGTACATTTTCCTATCCATGCATCCATCATCTTTAATGGCTTTATTGCATATAAAATCAGATTTCTCTTCTCTATGGTTGGATGGCTAACTCTGTTTGGATAGTCTTAAGGAATCTCCAATGTAGCATATTTAAATAGAATTCTATCAAATCTGTTTATTAGGTATGTGATACATAGTCACTCAAATGACTAGCTGGGTGTGATTTCCACTTAAATATTATGGTCAGTTATCTATAAAGCATTGGGTGGTAACATGAAGTCCATATTTGCAAATTTACAATAGTTAATATAACTTGTATTTATTAATATACACAATTAACATATTTGAAATTAATCTTAATATTTCTAAACCATATACCATTGCATATTTGTGACCTATTTTAAATTTAATACAGCACATTAAAGTGTTTATGATAATTGTTTAGTTTTCAAGTCTGTCATAGGAAACACTTTTTGTATGTCAGGAAATCAGAGTGTTTCCACAGCTCTTAATATATGTGAGTTTAATCTTTGGATTCATTAAAATTGTGTCTAAAAGAAACTGTTACATATGCATGTAACAAAGTATATCAATGATGAATTATTATATAAAATTTATTTAATATTTTATTAATAACCATGAAGATCTTGCACAACATATTTTAAATTTGGAAGAGCTGTTCTCAATTGGTGGTTATTACTGATTTTATTTTTATTATTGTTACTAGTACATGTGGGTTGGTAATTAAATGGAATCACCAAAGAAAAGGTAAATATCTCATCCTCTGCAGAATCCTTCAGTTGTGCTACATATGGCATAAAAAATGGACTCAAATGAACTTTTTCGTATTCATATTTAAGAGATAATGAAAAACACTGTATTTTTAAAAGTTTTCTTTGTAAAACCAGAAGTGATCATGGTACTCAGTTTTAGATGACTAGTAACAATTTATTGGTTGTTTTCTTTAGAAGTTTTTGAGGGTTACAGTATGTACTATTTTTTCTTCTTTTTTCTCTGATGTTTTTGGTTGTAATAGAGTAGCAAGTGAAATAATGGTGTGAATGGTCATACATTCTTTGTTCTGTGTTTGAATATTTATCACAGATGTAAAGTGGAATTGTATATCTTAAGCAATTGACTGAGTGACCAGAATAGTTAGAGAACAAAAATGGAAAGTTTCCCTCTGGTTTATTGTAATAAACCTGCTGAGCATTCAGACAAATCTGTCAAAGTTATCAAGTGGCTCCTCAGCGCAGAGCATGTTCTGCAGTAGATAGTAAGGTGAGAGGAGACCTGGACCTGTGGTTTAGAGAACTGCCTTCATAAACTGGGCAAGTGTTACACAATAGGAACACACGAGACAGACAGCTGCTCAGAGCCGTGGCGATGGTACGGGCAAGCCTTGCTGCTGTTTCCAGTGGGTGACTGAAGAAGGCATCAGGGAAGAGAAGGATCTGAGGCATTTTTCAGGTTAGGGACTTTTAGATAGGTGGGTAAAATGAGTAAACCAGCTGTCAGGAGGGAGTATATAAACGGTGGGCACAAGGAGGTTTACTTATTCATACGGAAAAAAGACATGCAGTTAGGATTATTACAGTAACTTTTTTAACTCTGTGTTTAGTGTACTCACAACTTTTGCCCACCCCTGTATTTATTTGCAGACATCTTCTGAGACACTAAGATGGAAACGTGTTATATTTTAGGACCTAAATGCTAAACTAAAAGTTTTGGACTTTATAGGAAATGAAAAGCAAAAAAGAGCAGATGGATATCTAGACCAAAGTGCTATTTTAGGAAGATAAATATGGCAGTCACAGGTGTTTTTTATACGCATATAGTTATAAGAAAATTACAGAGAGAAATACTGAGAGTAACAAAACCAGCTGGAGCTCAATAATGGTAAAATGAAGTAATATTTTGCTACAATAATCAATGTGTGTTTTTCCTCTAATTTTTGTTAATTAGTGACTCCCTCCTCCTATCCAGGTAACAGCTGAGGCATTTTTGTGTTTATTGTTCCAGGAAAGGCATAACAGCAGAAAATAAAAGTATAATTGGAATACTGGAAGTTTTATTTTATAATGTAGCCATTTGAAATTTATGACAAAGATAGCTTTGAGGGAAATAAAAATTACAAGTGTCAAAAGTCTGTGCTTTTAAGTATCTTATGCCTTAAACAGATTGCAATATACATTTATGTCATAAAATAAATATTTTGAGAGTACATATAGCCTGTGGATCTAAAAGCACCAAAGCCATGTTTCTAGTTTGGGGCAAAGAAACCAAAAAGATGATCTGTGTTACTAAGTTCAGCTCTGCCATTAAAAAGTGACTTCGTGTGTCTATTTAGAGATTACATGGTACAGTCAAAATTCTCTTGCCTATAACCCATGTACATCTCTACCCCTGTACCCCCCATCCACCAAGAAAAGCTGCCTCCAAATGTACACAGTGAATAACTTGCACACAAACATGTATACACATGCACACACTCTGTGAGGAGAGTATACACAGTTGATATAGAATTAGGTCTGGTTGTATAGAGGATGTAGCAGTGACCTCTATTAGCAGCAGGAGATAAAATAGAATGGAGAAACTTTATAATATTCAGGGTGGATTGGATACAAAGCGGGCCAGAGCCCCTCTAACAGCCCTCTCTCCTTGTGTTACCCCTAATACTCTACCTGACAAATAAGAAAGAGGGTATATGCCTTATTGACAAAAAATAAGTTGAAATAAAATGTAAAATGAATTATTGAAAACTAGATTTCTTTTATTCCTTAGGTCATGGACTGAGATTTTTACCTTTTAAATTTGTATTATAACCTTGATTCTGTTTTCCATAACATTTTAAATATATCCTTTATCATCTCCCTGTTTTGATCTTCTCTGAAATATAATTAAAGCCAAACAAGGTATCAGAGGAAAACTTAAGTTGTCAGATGCCTTACCGTCTCTGCTTGAGCAAACTTGTTATCCCTTTACACATGGTAGTGAGGGGGAAAAAGATGATAGATGTTGAATACTATTATTAGAAAATAATAAGAAAGATCTATTTTTAATTTTTTTCTCATCCCGAAAACATAGATTGTAAGAATTTATGCTCACTGAAAAAACAAGAAAGAAAATATGACCATAAAGAGTTAAAATATCAACTCAATGAAAAATTGAACAGAAAAATGAAACAGAACTGTCATTTAGTCGTGAAAGCAATTATGGACTGAAAAGATTGATAAAGTTTAGACTGAGAACTATTAATACTCTTAAGTGTTTTCTGAAACTTCTAAAAGGATAATATCAAAGGGACAATTCTGACAAAAGATGTGTTTAATTGCAGGACCTACTCTAGAAAAGAAAAGAGAACTAGGAGAACACACTGGTATGATTCACCTGGTCTGTGCCTTTTATAATAAGTATGATTTATTGCTGGTATGTAGAAAATAAATAACCTCAGTTGAACAATCCTATCTAGGTCATGTCCCAGGAAGAGCAGTTGTAAAATGTCAACAGTGGACAGAGAAGCAGAAAAGAGAAGTAGGTCAGTCAGAGTCATGGAAAGTTCACTTGAGGAAGGAGAGAGTGTGGCAGCAGAAAATTTGGGATAAGGTCAGGGTATAGTTATTGGGAGAACAAAGAACAGATCCTTTGTCTTCTGGGAGGATGAAGTGAATGAGAGGATAGTTGTCAGTTGAAAATGCTGGAGGGAGCGGGTAGTAAATGGAAAAGATGGTCAAATGCAGGGTGATGGGAGAAGATTTGACTTTGGGTGATGGGCAAACAATGAAATATATTGAAAATGCATCATAGAATTATGCACTTGAAACATATATAATTTTATTAACCAACGCAACTCCAATAAATTTAATTTTTTAAATATCAGAAGTAAATGAACCACCATCCTAAAAGTACTGGATTTTAACTTAGACTGTATATGGCTAAGGGTGCTTTCAGATGCACATAATCAAAACAGTAGTCACGCTGACATTAGAAATTGACAAGTAATTCAGACATATGGTAGTGTCCAGGCATCGGTTTGGACAGGATACAGACTCTACTTTTCTGTGATTCCCTATTGTCTGCCCATTTCTCTGCATTGATTTGGTCCTCAGACCAGCTTCCCTTCTGATTTGCAGAATAGGTTGGTGGCTACAACAGAGCAACATAATTCCTCAAACAAATCCAGCCGATGTGAAAATTCTTCCTCCAATTAAAAATTAGTCTTTCCTTTGGTTGGATTGTTTTGATTTAGTAAAAGGGGGACCAAATCACTGGCAACACCCAGAAAATGTCTTTCTTTGACCAGATTGAATCTGGGTCTCTCAGTCCGTGGAAATGGAGATGAGATCATCATGGATAACATAATCAAAATCAGCTTCCCGAGTCACGTGATAGAAGTTTCTGAAACAAAACTCTTCCTAACAGAAACAGAAATTTCTGTTAGGAAGAAAGAAAATGTGTCCACTAGAGAACTTTCAGAGTAATTTTTATAAAATGCAACATTTTCTTGATTCCAGGGGAGACTTTTTTCTCATATTTTAATACCTCTAAAGTTAGGATTCATCTTACACTCAATGGCATCTCAAGGTTGAATTGGCAGTGATGTATTTTCTCTCTTTCAGAGAGGTATATAATATAATGTTGCGTGTTACAGGCCATATACCATTTTAGGTCTCAGGTGAGATGGCATTTTCTTTAAGTACTATAAAAGGACTAGGTCTTCATTTCATGCATGTAACTTGTCCTTATGTTTCTGGAAATATTAAATTATTTAATTCAACAACATGTGGATAGATGATCTTGTCTATCACAATTAATGAACATGTCTGAACTTTGTCCAGTACTTATTATTTTCTTTATCACCATATTTGTCCAAGTAACTAAAGTATCTCTCACAGATTACTTCTGTAGCCTCTCAACATCTTCCTGTACTCATTACGGGTCTCCTTCAAACTGTTTACCGCAAGGCTGCCAGATGAGTCTTTTGAAAGTTTAAATCTGCAGCTCTGCTTCTACTAATGATAGAATAGCCTGCATCAGACTGACCTACAGGTAAGAATGACAAAAACTGTGAACAAGATATTTTTAAAATGATGATACTATACAATTACCAAAAGCAGGAAGATGAAGAGCAATCAGCCTTGAAAGAAGTAACAACACTGGATAAGATTCTTGTTTATGTGAATTTTTACCTGGGAACATTCCCTCCAACAACTGGTTTGCTAGAGCTCAAGTGGGAGAAAATGCTTGGACAAAGTGATGCTGGGATTCGGATAGTAAGCTGAAGTCATTGCAGCTTGAGGGTTTGGATGGCAGGGTTCAGAACTACTGAAGCATCTAGAAAGTAAAGGAGGAAATGCCAGAGAGGAAAATTCACAGGGTGAGAAGCCTCAAAAGCTATGCATATACTCCCAGGAAATACTTGGATAACTCTATACTCTGGATTCATGGAAAAACTCCCATGAGCCTAGTGGGAAAAACTCACAGGGCAGACCATGTGCCATTTAAGTCTAGCCAAGGCAACTGCCTGCTGAGAGCAACAACAACAGCAACATACTTCAGGGGAAAATGGAGATGACTGTATTTGAACATCAATTGAAAAAGGGGAAAAAAGAAAGTAAGAGATTTAAGAGTCTCCATAATGTATCCTCCACCTGGAGCAGAATAAAATAACACAATAGTAGCCATGTAAGGTAATCAGATAATGCAGCTCAGAGTTAAGAGAAAAAAAGAACCAGTAGAAACCAAAGTTGAGATATCCCAGGTATTGAAAATAGGAGGAATTCTAGAACAAAAATTACAATATCTGAAATAAAACAATCACTAGCTGCATTTAACAGAAAATTTGAAATGACAGAAAAACAACTAGTTAACTTGAAGACAATTCAATTGAAATTTTGCAATAAGAAAAATAAATTTATTAAAAAATATTAAAAATCTCAGTACATCACAGGTATAAATGGATGGAAAGAAAAGAATTGGGTCAAAATACTTGGAAGAAATAATAGAAAAAAGTTTCCTGAATTTAATTCACACACACACACACACACACACACACACACACACACACACACAAGTTCAAGAGTTTCCATAAATCTTGAGCAAGTTAAATACAACAAAAAACAAACTTAGGTATTTCATAGACAAACTATTGCAAATAAAACATTACCTGCAAAATAGCCAGAGAAAAACAATCCAACGCATTCAGGAGAAGAACAATGCTACAACTAGAGCTGACTTCTTGTCAGAAGCAACTGAAGCCAGCACATAAGTTAAGAACATCTTTAAAATGTGAAAAAAAATCATCAAACCAGAATTTTATATCTAATGATAGCACTCTTCATAAATATAGGCAAGGTAAAGATGGTCAGATAAGAGGGAAAACTAAGGGATTTAGTCTCTAGCTACAAAAAAAGCATAAGACAGTTCCTCAAAATGGAAACATGGGTCTACAAAAATGTTTGAAAGTTATAAATATGTTGTAAATATAAAAGCCTGTATAAAATGATTCTCTTATATGATTTTTTATTTTAATTTCTTTAACAAAATAATGAAAGTTCTTATTACCAATATTAATAAAAATCAATACCACTGATCTCCTGACATTAAGAAAGAAACATCACTACTGTGGCATTTTTGCCAAAAATCTAAGCAGAAGCAAACATCTGACAACCCCAAACTTGGGGACATTCTACGGAATAACTAGTCTGTGCTTTTCAATAACATTAAGGCCAAAAAACAAAATAAAAATAACCAAAGAAATGATGAGGAACTGTGCCAAATTCAGGGGCAGTAAAGGAATATTGCAACTAAATGTAATGTGTGATCCTTCATTGAACCATGGATTTAGAAAAATAATCTCTAAAGAATATTATTGAGACTGTTTAAATGTGAGCTGTCAATTATATAGAAGTATCTCATCAATACTAAATTTATTCACTTTGATTTTTTAAAGTTTACTCTGTATATATCTTTTCTTATTTGAAATGCTAAATCCTACTGTTTGTATAAAAAAATTCCAACATCATTTCCATGATCTAAATGGCTGCAGACTGCCTAGTCTCTTTCATGTCAGCACCTTGTGCACAGTTCCAAGCAGACAGTCATGCCTCAGGTGCACTCTGTCCCTCTCACTGTTATCCTTCATTTTTTTCAATGATTTTGATATTTCAACTCCTCTTTCTGATAGTTTAGGGTCTTTGCTGCTTTCTGGCCCTGCTAGAAATTTTAACTAACTAACCCCTACTAACTCTTCAGAACTCACCTTAAAAACCTCTTATAAAGAATAATCTTTCCTCTTCCTTTTGTACACTATCCTACATTATGTATATCTTTATGAAATGTAGCATAACGGTAGGTGAATGATCTACTGGGTTTTTAGTCATATATCTATTCTTCCCCTAAAGTGTAAGCTTAATGAGGGTAAGGAGGCACAGAGAGAGTGCTAAGTAAATTTTTGTTGAATGAGTATACCAGAAATGATGTGAGTGTGGAAAGGTGAGTGTTGGTAGTGAACAAGGAGAGACTGACAAGGCTCTTAAGTGTCTCCTACCCTCCAATTGTTTTTGATGAAAGTGGTTGCAGGTGCTGACACCTAAGAAAAAGTGCTCTTGTTTTGCATCATGTGATTATGCTTCACTAGCCTCAGTTTATTGAGCAATGGATCACTCTAACAAAAGGTGTGCACCTAGAGGTTAGAAAAAAAAAATGAAAGTTTCTAATCTTTGAGATGACCCTGAATGTGAATGCTGTGTTTTACTTCTCTGCTGGGCTCTATCCTGAGTGGTGATTGATTGAGCTAATAAGTTTCTTCCTTAGGTAAGAGGTCAAATTTAAGACAGGCAGAGATCATTCTTAAAGAATGGTAGTCATTGTGGAAGAAGATACAGAAAAGAAAAAAGAAAATTAAAGCAGATGTAACAGCAGAGTACTGAGAACATCAATACTGAGAATGGCGGTTTCTAGAATGACAGCTTCTAGATGTTTTTTTCTTAGGGGTGACAGGTTGATGCTACTGCGGGATTCCTGGTCTCTCCTATTATATATTAAAAGGCAGGATGCACCCTCCTGTCTACTTAAGAACTAGCTGTGCGATTGCTGAAATGGTTTCTTTTGTTCCTTTATTTTGTGTCTATCCTTATAACCAGTTCTCACTGCCTTGAGCAATTTGAGATCCTGTGCCTCTTACTTCTGACACATCTTTTGTCTCCTTCTGACAGTTCTTTTCAGAGAGAAAGACAAAGATTGTAAACTCTATCCTAAGTCCCATACTAAATTCAGCCAAGGAGTGCAATGGTAACAATCTTAAATCAGGATACCAGGTAAGTCATTCCTATTGCAAAGTTTCCTCATTTATTTTCATTAAGATTTTCTTTAATAAAAATCATTTGCTCATAAATAAGTAAAAATGGGTGTTAATATTCATGAGTACTATAAGTGTTTTATGTATTCATTAAGTTTACTACAGTTATTCAGAGTTACAGAACTAATATAACTTGGAAAGAATGATTAAACTACACGAAATTATAAACAGAATTGTAAACCCTCAACATATTATCCAGGACATTAGATAATTACATAGCTAGTTGCCCTATAATCAAATTCATGGTATAGTAAATTAAATAGAATATTCAGTCATAAAAACTCACACAGACATGCATACAGCACACATACACTTACAGTAAGCTCACCATATCTGAGACTGAAAGATTGTATTAAATTCACTCAGCTACTATTTTTTATCCTAAAACATTTGAAAACCAGAAGGAAATTTGTCAAATCTGAGCTCAGTAATATCTTTAAAGGACTCTAGGTATTTTATAAGGGGAATTTTACTACTCTTTCCTTCGTTCAGTATGTGTCTTGGGAAGAGCTGAGCAGACTTTTATGTAACTATGCCCTAACACAATGATTTCCATTAAGTAGATTCGTTACAACAATGACACTTCTTAAAGCTGCCCTACATATCTTTTGATTAAGGAGAAAGTTAATGTTCAAGTCAAGGTCAAGGCCTCCAAAAGTCCTTAAATGTTATTTGTTTGAAGTGTGTGACTGCGGATTTATACAACCAGTGAAACAGCAGGTTCCAGCCATTTAGGAGATTATAACCCACCGCAAATAACCTTGATAAAGGGCCAACATTTTTTTTTAAATCTTAGTCAGCATTAAGAGGCTGCAAAAATAATCTTATCAGAGGCCTGACAGAGAGGGTCAAATCTTTAACACTAACAAAGTTTTATTGAAGTTTATCAAATGAGTTTCTTTTTGTTCTTTTTAATAATTTCTATTTATTAATATTTTCTTAAGTGAGTTTCTGACAAGATATTTGAATCAAGCGTGAAGCTCTCTTATTTGCACTACTCTATCTTGTTTTCTTATTACCTTTGAGTAGCATTTCTCTTCAGATTGTCAAGATGTACACTGAGATCTGTCCCTTCTTTGTGCCCAGTCCATTCTTTCTGCCAAGTTACCTATATAGACACGGTTTTTGTTCTATATACATTTGTTTCCAGTGTGCGATCTTTGTGTATTTCCTTTTTTAAAATTTTCTCTATATTTCAGTAAGTTTTTCATGATATTGTCCGAAATTTTTTAATGTGCCTTCAAGGGAAAAGTAAGCTGTAAATATTTTAAATACACTTCAAAATTCTGAGATATTAATTATAATTTTTATAGATAACCACAGTGTTCTTAATAATCTTTACATTTCTAAAAGTCCTTGTTTTAAGAACTAAATTGCCCACTTTTTAATCAACTAATGCTCAGTGCATCTAGCTCTGGAAGGAATGTTCTGATGTCCTCAGCATGCTGTGGTTAAACATTTGTTAAATGTTAATATTTTGATAGGAATATATTGTTATAATTCAAATAATAAAAATAGACTAAGAGCTTAGTAGTGATTATTAAAATATTATCATAAAATCATCATATCATCTTTGGATTCTACTTATCCCTACTCAGAATAATGTAAAAAGAATAAATAGTTAACAGAATACAGTGGTACCTCGGTACTTGTCATTAATTTGTTGCGATGAATGGTGAGGAAGCAATGATTGACAAAGCATTTTATTTGTTTTCTTTTTCCTTTAATTGTTCTTCATGCATAATTGTCCCCATTTCCTTCCCTCCAGCCCCCACACCCCACCCATCCCCGCCTCCCACCATTGATTCTAACCCCCTTTTGGCTTTGTACTGATGTACTTTAATCATGTTCCTTGATAACCCTTCCCCTATTTTCCCCCATTATCCCTCTCCCCACCCTCTCTAGTTACTGTCAGTTTGTTCTTTATTTCTATGTCTCTGATTATTTTTTCCTTGCTTATTTGTTTTGTGGATTAGGTTCTGCTTATAGGTAAAATCATATGGTATTTGTCTTTCAACGCCTGACTTTTTTCACTTACCATAATGCTCTCCAGATCCATCTTGAAGGGTAGGAGCTTCTTCTTTCCTTCTGCTGCACAGTATTCCATTATGTGAATGCACCATAGTGTTTTTATCCACTCATTTACCGATGGGCACCTAGGTTGCTTCCAACACTTAGCTATTGTAAATTGTGCTGCTGTGAACATTGGGGTGCATAGGTCATTGTGAACTGGTGTTTTGGGATTCTTTAGGATATAATCCCAGCAGTGGAATTGCTGAGTCAAATGGCAGTTACATTTTTAGTTTTCTGAGGAAATTTCATACTATTTTCCACAGTGGCTGCACCAATCTGCATTCCCACCAACAATGTACTAGGGTTCCCTTTTCTCCACATCCTCACCAGCAATTGTTATTTGTTGATTTGTTTATGATGGCCATTCTGACCTGTGTGAAGTGGTATCTCTTTGTGGTTTTAATTTGCGTCTCTCTGATGGCTAGTGATGCTGAGCATCCTTTCATATGTTTCTGGGCCCTCTGTCCTCCTTGGAGAAGTACCTGTTTGGGTCCTTTGCCCATTTATTAATTGGGTTGTTTGTCTTCCTAAACTGGAGTGATGTGAGTTCTTTATATATTTTGGAGATCAAACCCTTATCTGAGATATCATTTGCAAATATATTTTTCCATATGTACAGTTTTCTTTTCATTTTGCTGATATGTTCTTTAGCCGTGCAGGAGCTTTTATTATGATGAATTCCCATTTGTTTATACTTTCCTTTATGTCCCTTGCTCCAGGGACATTATTATCAGTGAAAATATTGCTGCATGAATATCTGAGATTTTCCTGCATTTATGTTCCCCTGTAGGACTTTTATGGTTTTGTGACTTATAATGAAGTCTTTTATCAACATTGAGTTCATTTTTATGTATGGTGTGAGCTGGTGGTCAAGTTTCTTTTTTTTGCATGTAGCCATCCAGATCTTCCAACATCATTTGTTGAAGAGGCTATTTTCACTCCATTTTATGCTTCTGCCTCCTTTGGCAAACATTAATTGACCACAGAGTCTTAGGTTTATTTCTGAGCTCTCCATTATATTCAATTGATCTATGTGTCTGTTCTTATGCCAGTACCAGCCTGTTTTAATTAATGTTGCCTTGTAATATAGTTTGATATATCAAGTATTATGATCCTTCCTACTTTGTTCTTCCTCAGAATTGCTGTGGCTATTCCAGGTCATTTATGTTTCCATATAAATTTTTGAAACTTTTGCTCTAATCTGTGAAATATGTCACTGGTATTTTAATAGGAATTGTATTGAATCTATAAATTGCTTTGGGTAGTATGGACATTTTAATGCTGTTAATTCTTCTGATCCATGAACATGGTATATATTTCCATTTGTTTGTATCTTCCTTAATTTCTTCTTCAGTGTCATGTAGTTCCCTGAGTAAAGGTCTTTTACCTCCTTAGTTAGGTTTATTCCTAGGTACTTTATTTTTCTTGTTGCTGTAGCAAATAGAATTTTTTTCCTGATTTCTGCTTCTGATATTTCATTTTTGTGGTACAGAAATGCTTTCAATTTCTAAATATTGACTTTGTACATAATCAGCAATATTGGTGTATAGTTTTCTTTCTTTATTGTGTCTTTATCTTGTTTTTGGATTAGGATGAAACTGGCTTCATACAAAAAGTTTGGGAGTCTTCCCTCCTCTTGAATTTTTTGGAATAGTCTGAGAAGGATAGGGGTTAGCTCTTCCTTAAATGTTTTGTAAAATTCTTCTGTGAAAACATCTGGTCCAGGGCTTTTGTATGTCAGGAGTTTTTTGATTACTGCTTTGATTTCACCAGCTGTTATCAGTTTGCTTAGGCTTTCTGCTTCTTCTTGACCTAGTTTAGGAAGACTATATTCTTCTAGATATTTGTCCATGTCATCCAGGTTTTCAAAATTTTTGTTATATTGTTGTTTGTAGTAATTTCTTACAATCTTTTGTATCTCTGTGGTATCTGTTGTAATCACTCCTCTTTCAATTCTGACTTTATTTACTTTCATCCTTTCTCTTTTTTTCTTAATGATTCTGCTTACAGGCTTGTTGATTTTGTTTACCTTATCAAAGAACAAGTTCCTGGATTTATTGATCCATTGAATTGTTCTTTTAGTCTTTTTGTTTTTTAATTCTGCTCTGATTTTGATTATTTCCTTCCTTCTAACTCTGGGCTTTGCCATTGTTCCTCTAGTTCTTGTAGATGTATGGTTAGGTTTTTTATTTGAAATGTTTCTATCTTTTTTAGGTAGGCCTATATCACTATGAACTTCCCTCTCAGGACTGCTTTTGCTTTGTCCCATAAGTTTTGGACTGTTGTGTGTTCATTTTCATTTGTTTCCAGAAACTTTTTGATTTCTTTGATTTCATTATTAATCCATTTATTGTTTATAGCATTCTGTTAAATCTCCATGTATTTGAGTGTTTTTAAGTCTTTTACTTGAGGTTGATTTCTAGTTTCAGGCCCTTGTGTTCTGAGAAAATGCTTTATATGATTTCAATTTTCTTGAATTTGTTTAGGCTTGTTTTGTGTCCTGTTATGTGGTCTATCTTTGAATATGTTCCATGTGCTTTTGAAGAGAATGTGTGTTTTGTTTCTTTGGAATGAAAGGTTATACACACACACACACATACACACACACATATATATTATATATATAATATAAATATATTTATATATATAAATATAATATATATATTTATAAAGTCCATTTGTAAAGTCCATATATAAATATAATATATATATTTATAAAGTTAAATATATATTTATATATATAAATATAATATATATATATATATAAAGTCCATTTGATCTAGGACTTTGTTCAGTACCACAATATCTTTGTTGATATTTTGTTTGGAAGATTTACCCATTTTTGATAGTTAGGTGTTAAAATCCCCTACTATAATTTTGTTGCTGTCAATATCTTTCTTGAAGTCCTCCAAGATTTCCTTATGTATTTGGGTACTCCTATGCTGGGTGCATATATATTTGCAATGTTTATGTCTTCTTGATGGATTCTTCCCTTGAGTATTTTGAAGTGACCTTCTGGTTCTCTTTTTATGGCTTTTTTTTTTTAAGTTTATTTTGTTCGATATGAGTATTGCTACCCCAGCTTTTTTTTCCTTTCCATTTTCTTGGAATATTTTTTTCCAGCCCTTTATTTTCAGCCTGTGTAGGTCTTTTATTCTGAGGTGAGTCTCATGTAGGCAGCATATGTGTGGGTCATGTTTTCTTATTCATTCAGGTACCATATGTTTTTTGATTGGAGAATTGTATCCATTTACATTTAAGGTTATTATTGGTAGGTACTTATTCATTTTCTCCCTTTGTACCTGTGTTCCCCTCTCTCTTGCTCTTTTTCTTCCTCTTCTTAAAGCAGTCCCTTTAGCATATCTTGCAATGCTGGTTTGGTGGAGGTGCATTCTTTTAGTCTTTTTTTGTGTGTGTGTGTCAGGGAAGCTCCATATTTTACCTTCCATTTTAATTGAGAGCCTTGCTGGGTAGAGTAGTCTTGTTTGTAGGCCTTTGTTTTTCGTTACTTGGAATATTTCTTGCCATTGCTTTCTAGCTTGTAGTGTTTCTGTTGAGAAATCAGCTGCTTGCATTATTAGAGTTTTCTTGTATGTTATTTCTTGTCTCTCCCTTGCTGCTTTTAAGATTCTCTCTTTGTCTTTAGAACTTGGTATTTTAATTATAATATGTCTTGGAGTAGGCCTTCTTGGCTTCATGTTGATTGAGACCCACTGTTCTTCCCAAACTTGTGTGGCTTTTCCCCTCTCCAGGTTCGGAAAGTTTTCTGTCACTATTATTTAAAACAGGGTTTCTACCCTTTGCTCATTTTCTTCTCCTTCTGGTATTCCTATGATTCAAATGTTACTATGTTTCATGTTGTCTTTCAGTTCCCTTAAGCTATCTCCATATTTTTTTAGTTATTGTTTGTACAGCTGTTCTACCTGGGTGTTTCTTTCTACCTGTCTTCTAGTTCATTAATTCACTCCTTTGCTTCATCCAGCCTGTTTATAATTCCTACTATAGTGTATTTTTATTTCAGAAATTATATCTTTATACCATCTTGGTTCTTGTTTATGGTCTATTTCCTTTTTCATACTGTTGTAGTTCTCACTCAGTTCCGTGTACTTGTCTGGGAGCATCCTTATCACCATTCTTTTGAATTCTGTATCTGATAGTTTGCTTGCTTCCATTTCATTTGGCTCTTTTACTAGGGAGTCTCCATTCCTTCCAATTGCAGGTTCTTTCTTTGTCTCCCCATTTTAGGTAGCTCTTTTTGCTTCTTTCTGTGATTCCTGATGCTATGCTTTGCCAGCTCTCTTTGTAAGGTGAACTTCTATGGTAGGAGTTCTGTGGGACTCTTTGATCTCCTTGTCTGGATGCTCTAGAATTTCCTTTGTTCCATTTGTGTGGGCTGTCCTGTTATATTTGGGTTTTACCATTTGGTGGCTCCTTTGTTGGTTGGTTCTCCCTTCCAGCAGGTCTACTGGTATTCACAACTCACTTTGTCTTGTATATGATCAGGGGCAGGGCTAAGGCAAAATGGAGTAAGACAGAGGGAGAGTATTCTATGCAATTAAAAGTACTAACATGTAGAGAACAGATAATTTGGAAAAATATAGCAATAACCATGATGTTTCACCAAACTAGCCACTTTTTATAAAAGGTGAAAAAGAGATAAGACTCTTATTAGAGGGCAAAAAGGATGTGAGCTAACTTTAGAAAGCAGAGTGCTTTTGTGGGGTTACATGGTGAGATACAGTGAGAGTGATGGATAGCCAGTTGGTGTAGTGTGTGAGAGAATAAAGAAAACCAATCAAACAATGAAATTTAAAAAAAGCAAACAAACAAGAAAAACCTAGAGAGAAAGAAGAAAAATTTAAAAATTTAAAAACAAAATAATTTAAAAAAAATAAATGCAAGTTCTGAAGAACAGCAAAGTGAAATTTGTGTCAGCTGTTGGTGTTAGCCTTCTGACTTCTTTCTGGGTCTGTCTCTGGTCTTCTGACAGCTCCAGGTCTTACTGTCTTACACTGGGATGAAAAAAAAAAGCCTCCTGTTGACTTTAAACCTGCCAAATGGGTTTGCTGGTCTTCCTGGATACTGCAGGCAGAGGGGAATGGGGTCTGTTCTTTTTCCTTTCCTATGGTTCTGCAAGAATGGGGATCCAGTCTGTGCTACAACATTCACAGGTGCCCAGTTTCCAGCCCATACCCTCAGAGCATTGTGTGCTTTGGTTTACACTGTCCACTGCATTGTGCACTTTGGTTTACACTGTCCACTGAGCATATGCACCAGGCCTGCACCTCTAGTCAACCTTGTTGTGCAACCCTTTGGTTAATCCACAAGGCACACTCAGTAGGAACAAATCTCACCACCCTGCTCCCTCTTTGTTGGTCTGGGCCTGCAAGCAGGCAGTGTCCCTTTAGGGTAGTTTAGCTCTCCTATTGAATTAAGTCTCTCTGGGCACTGCTACATTTTTGAGGCCCTGGTGCCCCCTTTGATCAATATGTGAGGTGCCCTGAAGTGGGAGAAAATCAAGCCCTCCCATTCCCTCTTCACTGACCCAGCCACTGCATATGAGAGGTCTTTATACAGGGGCTGAGAACCTTTTTTGAGAAAATTCCCCTTGTGTGTGTAAAGCCATTCCTAATAAATGCCTGGCTTTCCACACAGACCAAGGCTCTGGCCAGTCCAGAGACTATGTGGGTCACAGCCAGTCACAGCCCATCTTTTCTCCCATCTCCAGGTGTCACCGAGCTCCTCAATTTCTGTGGTACTATTCCCGCTAGAGACCACAGTCTCATCTGGTGTATGCTGCCAGCTGTGTGCCTCTTACTGCATCTTTATTCCCCCAGTGACTTTTAAGTGTTCAGGTCTCTCCTGGCACAGGTCTGTGAACTTGCCACTCTGGGAGGGGAGTGAGCTGCCAAGTTACAGTCATTGATCTGGCTGCTGCGGAGGCTGTGATCTCTGTTGCAGGGCCTGGGGACCCTCCTGTTGGCCTACAAAATCTCCTTACAGTCTGTTTTTAAATGTCCTTTGCAAACATCCTTTGGCTTCCAAACTTCCTATCAGCTAGAATTCTCTTGGCTGTTCACTCGGTTCCTTGGAAGATGGGCTAAGTGTCCCAGTTGGGTGCATGAGAAAGCTCACTGCCATCTTCCCACCTCTGATGAAGCATTTTCTTTTACGGGGTGATGTCATGACTCATATCAGTTCTAACAAGTGTAATGAGTGGTGAGCAGGCACCAATTGCTGAAACTTTTTTTTTTTTCATCAAAACACAGTGAGTACCAGGTTTGCTGGGTTCTGAAGTCAGTAAGCACTGAGGCGCCACTGTATATTGGTGAACTTCTGCTTGTGGGAACAATGGATTCATGATTTGAAAGAATTGAACAAAAAGGTATGGATAGAAAGTATTATGGAGAACATTAGTAAAAGACATTTTTTGGAACATAAATTCATTGTTTGCTAGCTCACAATGTGTTATCAAAGAGTGACATATATTCATAAAGTGTGTTAATTTTTTTACTAAGTCAAAGTGAATTCTTTGATGGAAACAATTGAGTTTTTTCCTCAAAGCAAGTACAAAGTGATGCTCTCCATAGGAAACTGATTACTAATACAGTGGATACCACAAAAGTCAGAGCCTCACTCAAATTTATAATCTCAAAGATTAAAAGCAGAATGAGATTTTAGGTCTTCATAAAATTAATTTATCAAATGATACTTTTAGATATCTTAAAAGATTAAATCAAACTGCAAGGAAGAACAAAACTACCATGCCTGCACCTGGGTGGTTTCTCTTTACAAAGGAGGTGGGAAATCCATTACCAGATACCTTACTTTTCTTCTGTGTATCTTGTGCATGTTGTAGGTTTTTAGGAGTAGTTTGAGTGACAAAAAGGGAGTAAAAGATAGAGGTTGGTGGAATAATTGACTGATGGGAGTGGAGAAGTATGGTGTAGAAGTGCATAGAGTTGACTGGCATATAGGAAAAATTAGAAAAGATATGTCTAAGAAGTCTGTTTTAATGTATAATAACTATAATTATAATAATCCATAATACTTTATTTCTAATTGCCTTGCACATACTGTTTGTAGGAAAAAAAAAACCTTGTTTCTGGAAACAAAACAAGCAAGAGAATACATTTTGGAATTATTCTTAGACTAATGTCAGATACATTTTACTGAACATTTACTAAATGAATTCACTTTGTAGCTTTTGTTTTCACAAAAAACTACAAGTTAATATCAATGTTCAAATACCTGAAAAAGTCCAAATAGCTAAAAATTTCTATATCTGGGATTTAAAACCAGATAGTCTGGTTTAGAGAACAGCCCTTTTCATAATTTTGCAGTTATTAAACAGTGTTGGCTTCTTTGTCTCAATTAATAGAACAATGGAATAAGTAAAAGAATAAAAAGAAAAAAGTATTTTCAGCCATGGGAGAAAATATGATTTGAGAATATTTTTTAAAAATGGGAATTAATGATATTTTATAGCTATTTTAGGTTTGTTATATAACTAGTTAGGATATTGGCTTAACATAAACATGAACTATGTACAAATTATTTTGTTGATACTGTTAATGAGCAGAAAGTGGGGATAGACTTCCCACTGCTCATGGGCACTTTCTGGAGGCAGACATTTGGTGAAAAAGGAAAGTGGTATTTTACTCAAAAAGTGTACAGTTTGAAAGAATGTCAGTCTTCTGCTCTGAGCCCATCCCCTAGAGAACACCCAGAGGAAAAACACCACCACCCTCCGCCAGACCAGTCCAAGCTGTGCCCAAAGCTCCTCCTAATTAAAAATACCATCCTTTGGGAACTGTAGGCAGCACCGCATGATCATCCAAGCAGCTCAGCTTCTTTCTCCACCATTCAGAGCCTCAGGATCCTTCCTGAAATTCATGCATTCAGCTGGCACTAACATGCTACCAGGGGCCCAGGGCAGCTGCTACCTGCTGTTACCTGCTGTCCAGGGGCTGTGTAGTGCCGGCCATGGGAACTGGCATCCACTGTCCAGCAACACAGCTTTCAAAGCCTACGAGTCCTGCAAGTGCTCTGGCCTGCACATTTGCACCATGGATCTTAGAGGAAGAGTCTAGTCTCTGCATTCCCGTCATTTAAATCTCCTGGTCCAAACTTCCACACGTTCCAGAAGGGTTTAGCTCCCCCATCCAGTCCTGTCCTTTTCTCAGGCTATACTGACAGAACAGCGCCTCCTCTGCCATCATGTTGACTTTTACGGTACGTGTGCCACTGTGTCCTATGGTTTCCCTTTTAATCAGGAATGGGAGGGGGGCAGAAGGACTTTGCTCTTTGTCCATCACTCTCACTAGCCCCATGAAGACCCAGAGCAATGAATTCCTCCTGCTGAATCTCTCCCCAGAGTCAGGAAATCTGTCATACACACCATGCTAGGTTGTTTGCCCTAATTGCTACACTGCTTCAGGAGTTTTCTGTGGACTCTACCTCATTCCAGACACCACGTCAGTCAAAGCAGCAGTATCAATTCCTCACTTTAACACTTCTGGACCCTTGTACTCTTGCAAGGGCAAATCGATGAAAGTCTCATCTTCTGTAACTACTTCCTGCTTGTCAAAGATATAGCCCTACCTATCGCCATGTCCAGGGAAGAAAAAGGGTGTCTGGAATGGAGGGAAGCCATTACATGAAGGAAAAAGATTTTGCAAAGTCCCGCTCAGCGGGCTGTCTTTGGGAAGTGACGTATATAATGTCCAAAGGATGGTATTACTGGACAAGTTAGCAACCTTGTCATATTCTGGAAGTGACAGATTTGGCAAGAAGGTTAGAAGGAATAGTCAGAACCATAACAATGGTAGGGACAGATTCTACAGTATCCTGCTTTAAGAAGGAAGAGTGGCTTCCTTGGAGGAGGTTGTATAAGAGGTGTCACACCAGTCTGAAGCCCTTTTGTCCACTATACTTGACTCAATTTAGGCTGAGGGGAGTATTCTAAAATGTCCTAAATTCCACCTTCTGAAGAATAGTGGGCCTTTTCTGTCAGAACTATTAGGGCAGAAAAGGAAAGCAGTTTTAAGTGAAGCTTTTCTACCACCCCATACTTCACCAACTCAATCATACCAGTCAGTCCAGCCAAACCATTGAGTATCATTTCAGGAGGTGGTAATGCAGATGGGCTTCTTAAGTGAGGCCAAATTTTGTGTAAACATGCGCCCAGGTAAATAAGGTCATAGGCATACACTGTATGAAAATAAAGAAAAAACACAAACATTAATTCACATAATGTATTGTAATAAAACAGTCTGAGTCCACAAAGATGTCCATTTGCAAGGTCTTTGCTGGAATTATATTAAATAATGGCAATTTGACAAATTCTTTTTGCCTGTAAATTGGACATCTCTGGTGATGTCACAGGTACTGAGGTAAAATCTGTATGACATATACAGAACTCAGTTCAGCTTCAAAGTGAAAACAAAATTTGAAGACAGTTAACTGTACTAGAGTCCTATCACAAGAGAAGATTGTGATTTTCCTTGATAGACAATTTTTCTCCCTAAGATCACCCTCATTGTCATCAAAGAGACAGGATTATGTCCAGTTTTTAATTTTGCCTGATTATTTGCATAATCACAAAAAGAGAAGCAACGAATCACACAGGCTCTTTAAATCTGCTTTACCAGAATTCACACAAGGAAACTTTAGGTTGAGCTTTAGTCAGCCCTCAGAGCACAGAAGCAAGCCTCACAACCGCCATTCAGCTTTGCCTGCAGTACCTATATTCCTCAAGTCTTTGAGGTTCCCAAGGTGTCTTAGGTACCTTCTTTGCCATCTTGAAGGAAAGCAACCTTCATTTCTTACCTGGAAAGACTGCCATGAACCACATGACCAAACAAAGGCCATTTCTCCAGTGACTTTCATTAGCTTCAAAAGTCAATTTTAGTTCTTCAAGGCTTTCTGGTAACCAGAGCTCAGGCCTGCCTCCTTCAGTCATGACATTCCAAAATTTTGGTTAATAAAACCATAACTGAAACTGGTCTTAATAGATTTATGCAAAGAAACTTTTTGCCATCACTCATTAAAAATGACAAATTCTAGAGGATTCAAGTAGGGTGAAAAATATAAAGCATAAAGGAAAATCCTTGTCCTTCAAAACTGCACCTCTGTGCCTTATACTTTCTATTTCTAAAACAATCCAATTTATTTACAATTTAATCTACGGTCCCACTCTGCACTAGGCTGGTTGTCCAGGCACTGCGATGCTGCCTTGCTGTGGTGGGTATTTCCTGTGGCCCCCCTCACTCCAGACACCACACCAGCTAAGGCACCAATATCAATTCCATTAACATGTTTAGTATGTTACAGTTAAAAATGGATCTTCTTTAAGCTGTAAAGGCAAGTGTACTAATTGAGTTTACCTTAAATATTTATTTCCTGAAAAGTGAAGCTATAGTTTGATAACTTTCAGAATTCTTCAGTCATATTTTGCTATTTCCATATAAGTACTTACACTATAAAAGAATCATAAGCATAAACATTACATAAAAATAAAATGACATTTACCTTTTATAGTTTTACTTTCAATTTTTAGTATCAAGCAGTTATGAAAAGTAGTTTTCTTCAGAAAAGCTGCTGAGAACAAACAATAATTCCCACCCATTCCTATACCTCATGTCTCCCTTCCTCATGCTCAGTGAATACATTATCTGTCAAAGGGGTATTTCTGAAAGCGCCTTGAAACGGAGGCATATATTTTGTTCAATTTTATGACAATGAAGGAAAACATCAAGATGTATCTCATGCCAGATAATGTATTAGACTGTTTACACACATAATACAGTGATTGCCTACAAAATATTAAATTGTTGAGGATTAAATGTGGTAATACATACACCTCACAGTTTGTGGCACACAGAAACACTCAATATCTGTTAGTACTTACATAAGCCAACAAGCGTATATTGTTGCCTAATATGAACAAAACACTTTCCTATGTGCCAAAGATTCAGTATACAACAAATGCATGTTATTAGTATTATTGTGTAATGCAGTCTTCCTTATAACAGCCTGACTGAAGTTTTAAATGTAAAAATCATGTTAAGCAAAGCTGTAAGAAACTAAAGAGGACATAAATAAATGAAGAGCTATAATGGGATATTGAGAAGAATCAATACTGTTAAACTTCTGATACTGCTACTCATAGGTCATAGCCTCAGGTATTCCCAGTCACCCTTGGATTGAGGTGGGTTTGGTGGGGCTTTCTTTGAGTTCCTATTTGCCTAAACACACTCCTATGTCATGTCAGCTGTTAATCTACCCTACTTGCAGTTGATTGCTCTCTGTTTTTAGCAATGCCCTGTGGCTCAAATCGCTTCACAGTAATCAGCACAAAGTTCATATCCTTTAAAGAATAGTTCCTGAGGGCAATGTTTGAGATTTTTATTTTCTGATCCCAAGAGAGCTCTCCCACCAGTTCCCAATCTCTCTCTCCCTCTCTCTCTCTCTCCATTTCTCTCTGGAAAATTAGCTGGTCATGTCTAAATTCTGCCCCAGTTGCTTTTTATCACAGCTTCCACTTTATGCAGAATGTCCTTAGGCTTGAACTTTTTACACAACATTGTAAATGAAGTCAACTCTTTTGGGCAGGGATTTAGAGTCCCCAGTTCTACTGCCTGCATTTCTCCTAGAGTAAAACCTCTGGGCCATGCTTCCGGAGTGCGGGAGGTGACAACACCATGCCTTTCTCTGAGTAGCACCCCTAAATTTAGGAGCTGAGTTCTCGGGGCATTACCTTCAGATCTTCTCAACTTGCCTCTCTTGGTTTTGAAATGCTTGTCCCATGAGATAGAGCATGAATGTTTGGATCCCTAGTGTTCCCTGCAGTGTCCTGCCTAAGACCAAGCATCCACCTGACAAGTGGTGGTTGAGTGGGAGTGTAGTCTCCATCGTGCAGTCATAACCAACGCATAGTCTCGGTAACTGCTGCAGCAGGTTCAGAATGCTGACATTCTGCCCTTCCTGGGAAGAGAGCCTCCTGAATGGTATCTCAGGAAGTGTAATCCAACCCTGTGATCCTGGCTTTACCAGTCCAAGTGGAGTTTATGTCTCGCTAGCTGGAAAGAAGGATAGGGATCTTAATTTAAATGTCACAGATTCTGGCAGTTCTTACCAAGTTTTAGTAGATTTGCTTGAGTAAATATTTATTCACTTGCTATGAAAGCACTCTGCCATTTCCAAAGACTTTAAAAAGTTGTTTTTTAAACAGTTTTCACTGGTATAGCTCGGAGTGGGCCTGTGGACTTCCTCACACTGCCATGTGAGAATTGGAATTCTCCTAGTGCTTATTTCTTGTCACTAATACAAGCAAACAATCTCATTCTCTGTTTTCTAGTCTCTCACATATGCTTATGGTGAATATATTTTGCAGTATGCCTGCTCTCTTTTTCAGGGCCTCATAAAAATGTGGTTGAGGTGTTACTGTGAACTTTGATTCATCCTCCATGCACATATGTCCATCCATCTGTAAAACTGTGAAGCACTACTGTATTGCTTCTTCATGCAGATACCATTAGCCACTCTTTTTTTACTCTGAAGACACTAGTTAAAAATGGCTTTTGGCCCTAGCCGGTATGGCCCCATTGGTTGGGTCATCATCCCATACAACAAAAGGTTGTGGGTTCCATTCCTGGTCAGGGCACATATCTAGGTTACAGGTTTAATCCCCAGTTGGGACATATTTCTCTCTCCTTTCCTCCCTCTTTCAAATCAATAAACATGTTTTTAAAAATTAGAAAAAGTCTTGCAAGCAAATTGTAAGTGAGTGATAGTTACTAATTTTCTTCCAGCATGCATTTTATGTTATAATACTGTGTAGCTTTAAAGAAAAATATATTGTTAGTAAAAAAGAGTTAATCCTCTCTGTTTACCTTGCCCCTATTTTCTAATCAGTGACAGAGAGAAAAATGAAGGGCAAACAAAAAGCCTTTAGAAGCAATAGATGAGCACTTGAAAGTAATGTTTAGTGACAAGACAGTGCTACCTGTGATATATACTTATTGGTGCTCATAGCAACAATTTTGGTAAAGACAATGTCTAGAAGTATCAGTAGTAATCCCCCAGCATAATCTGGAACAATATGGCTTAAAAAAGAGACCAGCTCCTTAATAGGACTATCTGGAATCTTCATAGAGTCAGTGAACCCTCAGCCTCTGAGTGCTCTGATTATATGCTATCCATGTTTCCATTGAATTGGAGTTCTTTCCCTGGGTTGTGTTATCACCAAAGTGGTGTCCATAACTCTATCATACCTACTGTCAATCTCATTATAAGGTGAGGGTACTATAGAAGAAAATAGAGTGGGTAGAAAATATTTAAAATTACAATAAAAACAGTATATATATATATGTATAGATTTATGCATGTGTGTATAACAACATTTCCATGTATTTGCATAAGTCATAATTATTAATAGAAATAAAAAGAAAGTAGATGAATATTCTAGCACTAATTTTGCTCTGGCCATTTCACAGCTCAATTTTTTTTATCTCTTTTTCCCTGTGCTTTTTATTCCCCTCTCTTTACATTCTCCAGTATGTGCCTCCTTCACTCAATTTTCTCCACTTTTATTGTAATAATGTTTCATGAAGACAGGTGATCTGAATTAATACGAGCTGTAGTTCTATGTGCCACATCTAATTTGAGCTGTGTACTGTGGTTACTGGTGTGGGAACATGAAAGAGAGTATGGAGTGAGTTAATTATCAGAACACACTAGACAATAAACAAATGAAGCAATATTTTTCTCTCATAGTTTAAAGTATACTGAATTCAGTGAAATAGAATCTGATGCAGACACTGGCCCACAGTGTCTACCACAGGCTACCAAGTCTGGTGGAGGAAAAAGGACAGCATGGCTTTTCTCTCAAGAGAAGTAAAAGCCTGCAGCCTCCAGCCTCCACCATGACAGCCTTTATTGGGTTCCTCCCCACATTACATGATGGTCCTCATTTACTATGCACAGGTTCGCTTTAGAGGGTTACTTTTTACAGACAACAAAGGAGCCAATTCCACTAATCACATCACAGAAGAAGGGCATTTGCAAATGAAAAAGGAAAAAGTGGTTGAAATGGTTGCACTCATCCTAGGAAGGTTTAGCATGGATTTTAGGGAGTTACAATAAGCACTTGCTGCCTCAAATCAGGGTGAAGGAGTTTTAGCAAAAGCAAGAGTCAAAGCAGCTTAGGTACAAATGCAGGTCTGATTCCCCACGTGATAACCTATCTGTGGGCGTAGGTCCTGTGCATCTCCGTTCGGGAGCTGGGCCCACACCACACAGAGCGGTCTCCTACAGAATCCTCTTCCAAAATACTGTATTTACTGGAGAGGAAATTCATATGTGTTGTGGCTATGACTCATCTCCGATACCTAATTCTCTAAATTCAAAATTCCAAGTGTTTAACATAGGGAAGTTATTTCACATCTTTACATCTGTTTCCTCAATGTTAAAAATGGGGGTAAGTAACAGCTATCTCAAATAATTATTATATAGATTAAATTCATTTGAAACATGAATAGAACAATGCCTGAGACAATGAGTACTCAATACGTGTTATCCCTCAATATAATCATTCAACACACTGAAGCTAGTATCAGTTACTATTGCCATGTACTCATACATCTATTTTATGTTTCGTTATTTGTTCCCAACACACCTTCCCATTTCTTATATATTTTTAAGTGCACAGATCCTATTTAGATATAGTTTCTGCACTAAAATATAGTGGAGAAATTATTTCCAGTCCCTATAGCAAAAACAAGTTAAACATTCTGCTGGCTTTCTTTTTTTTTATTGTACATACTGCCTGACAAAATGTAGGTATTCATATTTTTTGAGTGTATAAATAACTTCCTTAGATGACTAATCATTAAATTACAAAATTATATTTCCTGTTTTCTTTTTTTATATTTTAGCTTCACTTCTCCTAAATGTGTTCATTATCTAAATAGATTATAACTCCTTAAAAACAGAACTTTGTTCTATGCTCCCTGTATTACCTAAAAATCTATTAAAGACGGCAATAGACGATATAAGTAGCAAGTATATCTGGAGTTCTATAAAACTCACCAGTGACTAAACCCGTCCTCCTGACATGAATGGAATTGTGTTTGTTCCTTGCTTAAACCTTACTTAAGCTGGTTCTGTTGCTCTTTCCTGTTTCCTCAGGCACATACAGAGGGGCTATGGCCTTGGGTTTGGCTGGGCATAAAACACAGTATTCTTAGGGAGGGCTTCTTTGAGCCTCTCTTGATATATTGAGAGACTCTTCATATGTAAGCATTTTAGAGTAATTATTGATGGTCTGAAAAAAATGTGAACTTTCTTCTAGAAATGTAGTACAGAACAAACACCATCCAATGAGTCAATAAAGAAATACTAAAATGATTAAGTGTGATAGCTACAGCATTACCTGCAGGCGCTAGGTTTGGACAGACTTCATTGATTTTTCTTGCAATCTTGTTCAGAATGCTCTGTGTACTTTCTTGCAATGACTTGCTAATCTTTTGCAAGAAAAGTGTTCCACTTTGCAAAGACTATTATTTGCCTGAGTCTGAGATCTGCATCTAGTGAAAGAAAACACTGCTTTATAATTTTATTTAGCTGGAGCTGGAATTTACTAGATTATAAGTATGAGAATATATTGCTTTGGGTTAAAGAAGATTTTTTTTAATCTAAGAGAATTGAGTTTATTTGGACAAGTTTAACTGGTTGGCATAAAGGGCAAGAAGGCCTCACATTTCTAGTAATAAAGTAGTCTGCGGATACCCTACCTAATGGAAACAATCACATGAACTTCACATAAGAAGGGTATTTCCAAAGAAATTTAAGTAAAAGAAACATTTGAGAAACTGCTATATGGCAAACATTCTAATTTCATAAATACTGTTTTACTTAATCCTGATAGCACTCTGTGCCAGGTATTATTTTTATTTTTAGTTTCATCTGATTGAGGGCTCAGAATAAATGACTAGTGGACAAAAATGAAACTGATAAGTAGCAACTAAATTTAATTTAGAAATTTTGACTTTTTCCAGTTCAACACTTTGACTCCACTTAGCACTCTGTATAGTGAAATGTCATATTTATTTTTGTACATTAACTCATCTTGTTCCTCACAATATACAGAATCTAAATTAATCACAATGATTTAATATTACAATTCCATTTTACAAATCCCATACTATATTTGAACAATAATAAAAAGTCCATGAGGTATTTTATGAAAGGTTATATAGGTGTGAAATAAAATGATTTATGTATCATTTCTATTTCTGAATGATCATTTGACTCTGAAATCCTAAGCAACAGTTGAATTTCAAGTTGGACCATATGTCACCAAATAAATAATTTAGCTTGAAATCCGACTTGTGATAATACCTGGGGTTTGCACTTAGACCTTACTTTCATTAGATATTAATGATCTATACCTATATAATAACAAAGTTATTTAGCTTTTGTTGGGATTTTGTTTACAATGATGGGCATTCACCAAACCTCATTAGGTTTGCAAGTAGAATTTTTTACCCTGAGTGTACCCATGCTTTATATGAATCGCCTTAAAAATATGAAGTCAAATTCATGTTACACAGTGAATGAGTATAAACTGCATAGATTTTTCCTGGTATTTTCCTTCTCAGAAAGTCTTTTTTTCCTTGGGTGGGCTAACTGGGTATTAGTATAAATCCATATATAAAAAGGACACTATTTAAAATATAAACCAGATTATTTAAAGATAAACTAGTCTTGCCTATGACACTCGGATTTGCACTGGGGAGGCCTAACAAAATCTTACCAAACCTCTTCTAAAATAAAAATGCTCATAATCACTGCTAATTTATTCCATTAGGAGTTAAACCATATGGCCCATATTTATGAGTTAACACTGAATATCCCTTTCACCTCCCTGTTCCAGGCTGCTCAGAATACAGTGCAGGAGAAAGCTGTCTGTATGCAACACTGAGCAGTTTTAAAAAGCAATGGTCATGCTTTAAATGCACTATAAAGGTCACTGCTTGAAAAGAAATAAATGTTGTATCCCAAGGTATACCTTCTTTGTTATGTCCTGAAAAGCTCTCAGATGCAATATCTCTGTAAGATTTATAGCATACATAACACCGTCTCTCAAAGGACAAAGTCCATTTTGCTGAAGTATTTAGTGTTTAATGATTTTCCTTTGGAAATTTTGGTTGCAACAAGAAGCCCATGAGTAATCAGAAATAATCTAGGGAAGCTTCAAAAATTCTACTGTGCATTCTATAAAACACAAACACTTTGCATAGAAATAATTTAATCAAGTACACTTAATTAAGCATTATATATTGAAGCTATGCACCAGTGATTGAAATTGTATCAATGAAACATTTCATTTCTAGAATTTGACAGTCTAAATTCTCAACTAAAATGATAAATGACTTCCTTGCAGCCAAATGATACTTCACCTTGCAATTTCCCTCTCCTTTTAAATGTCATTCCAGCATGAAGGCAGAGACTGTTCATAAATATTGTAAACATCTACCATTTGCTTTGTTCAATCTCAGTGGTTATTCTCATGCAATTAGCATCTCATTTTGTGTTTCTTATTACTAGCAACAGTAACATAATATTTTACACCTACAATTTAGGAGAATAAATACTGGAATGCTTAGCACTTCTTTGGATAGCCCACCCACCGATGAGTTTCTAAGAAGAAACAAGCCTTAGTCATTGTTTCTCTAAAGAAATATTTTCTGAAATGCTTTTGTATGCCATGCACACCCTTTGTTGGGTGCTTTTACTGCTGCCTCAACTTGGGTGGGTTGAATCAAGAAATGTATCTGTCTCAGTATTGTATTCCTTGACTCTCTGTCTGTTCATAGGCATTTGATATCTAATTTAATAACTCAAGATATGTTTTGAAAGTTTTAAAGTAAAGCCTTATAGACAAAAAGATCTTGATTACTGGAAAGGAAGTCTAGAATATGTTACTTTTCCTAATATAATGTATGATATATTTTCTAACCTGCAATGATCCTCTGAACAGAACACTTAAGATAATAAACAATAAAAGAGCAACATGGTAGAGAAAGGAAAGTCTGATCAAAAGGAAAACTAATCAAGGCTGTACACATGAATAAGTAGAAGGAACAAAAAAAGAAGAAAAGAAAACACTGTTTACAATATACAGGTGGTGAGTAGAAGCTGTGATATAAAAAGAATAGAAAATAGGATTCCTGCTCTGTAGTTCATAGAGTTAATGCTACAGCTGCCTGCTGACCCAAGACCCAGCAATGTCCCCCTGACAGGGTACAGCATGCCAGGCCCAAGGCTGCGGTAGCAAATACAATACTGACTGACTGGGAGCTTTAGACACCAACAAGGTCATGGTAAAGCCAGATTGTTCTTTTTCCTGACAGCCAGTGCAGAGAGCAGGGTGCAAACTTAATTTGTTCACAGCTGTGGAATCCACTGAATGTTCAGTCTGCCTGTGATGATGATAAGCTGGGGGCTCTTCAAAGCAGGAATTACAGACATCAGGTCGGTTTGCTGATGAAAGGAAATCTCCTACAACTGTGACCAAGTAGATGCTACAAAGTACATGTTACTCTAATGGGGTGGGAGGAGGCACCAAAGTCATGTTATTCCAGCCATGTAACTGGAAGGTAGGACTGGGTCACTGCCAACATACGTAATGCAACATTTGTGGGATTTGCGCCTTGACCTTCTACACATCATTTAGCAAGATAGACACTTAGCCTTCACTTGTTTTTTCACCAACTGGGAAGTGATTGGATTTTTGGAAGGGACAAATGGAAGGTAGAAAAATAAAAAGGATTTCTGAAGATTCAAAATTTTACTGTTAAAAGTTTTTCACAATAGGAACCTAAATAAATTATAATAGCAAACATATATAGTATAGTATGTGCCAGACACTGTTCCAAGAACCTTACAAATAATAATTGCTTTCATTTTCAAAACAACCCTATAAGGTAGACACAGATGAGGAAATTAGTCATCGGCTGTAGTGGGAATTGAACCTGTGGAGTTTGGCTCCAAATTCTGTGCTCTTAAACCTTATACTGTACTGACACTCAAGGAATATAAATAGGAATAGAAGTAGACAAGTAACACTAGTTTAGGTACATTCATTAGGAATCTTAACTGCAAGCAAGATAAAGAGACTGCCTAAGAGAAAGTATAGGTTATGAAAGGGTGAACAGAGAATCAATAGCAGCTGGGATGCGGAAGAATTCTGGAGGTACAGAATAAAAAAACAGGGTGCACAATTGTTTCATAGCCACTGTCTGTGAGAAGATGAGCCAACTTTTTCACTCTGAACTTGAACCCCAGCTAAAGATTCAAAGTCTCAGGGTTGTCAGAGTTTAGGCTATGTGGGTTTGAGAGGGTCCAGGAGTGGAGGTTTTATCTCATTTTCTTTCATACTGAGAAGTTAATCCTGGAATTTTATTTTTTCTAATACTAATGAAACAAAGAGCTTCCTCAAAAGGAAATAAAGGTTGCTATTAGCAAAGGGAATACTGGGGAGCCAATATAATCCAAATGTTCTTCACAATGGACAAGTTGAGATGCATGTAATAGCAATCTTTTTAAGTACCTCACACAAAGCTGGATGGTGTATAGGAGTAGCTCAACATGATATAATTGCAGAAAAAAGAATGAGTTTTCAGGTCAGAGACCTGCATTTTCTCATTTATAAAATAGTGTTAGTAATTACATCTGTTGCAAAGAGTTATTGTGGAGATTAAATTAAGTCACAAGTGATGAGTCTGTATTAGTGTTCTCTCAGTAATTGTTATTTCTTTCCTGTTTAAATTCAATTTCTGAGTCTTCAGATTCTAATAGAATTTAATAAAATAGCTACCTTTTATTGGACACTATTTATGCAGTCTGCTAAGCTTTTCAAATTCTGTCTCTTGCTTTAACTTTACAAAAGCCTGAAGAGGACGGGTTCTATCACTCTTTTACAGACGAAAAACCGGGGCATCAATAGGTCGGTTGTTTTCTGCAGCATTGTGCGACCTGTGGTGGTGCCCAGATTGAAACCTAAGTCAGTCCATCAGGTTATTCTTCCATCAGGTTATTCTTCTGAACCCCCTTCCCACACCATCTTACACGGAAAAGGAGCGGGGGGGGGGAAGATTGTGATACTGTAGCACAAGGATGCTACTGATATTTTGGCATTTATTTGCTATATTCCTGAAAGAACTCTATAACTCATTATTTTACTTAAAATTGTATTTATAGTTTACTAAAGTCATTGAATTTGAAAAACTGAATTTTAAATAGAAAGCTTATAAACAAAAATCACACAGAACTCAAGTTATGATATAAACATGTTATATGCTAAAATAAAATATTAGCAGACAAAACTAAGAGCTATGTTTTATTAATTAATATTTTTGTATTGTTCAATTATGGTTGTTCCCATTTCCCCCATTACTCTCCCCCTGCCCTCCTCACCCCCCACCTCCCAAACTCAATCCTCTCCCTTGCCACTGTCCCTGTCCATAGGTCCCCCACACATGTTCTTTGATGAAATAACAAACATAAAAATAAAGAAATTTAATCATAAAGAGTTGAAAATAGAATACTATTATTAAATCCTTAACAAGAAAAAATTATTTTACAGTTGAGATAAACATATTTGGGGCAAAATTTTTTAGCTGCTGAAAAATATTATTCCTAAATTTTAGTTAATCTGGTAATTTGAACTGCAAGATAACTGAATATTTTCCTCTGATTCCACCTTAAAATAGTGAGCCTTCTTGTGCTTGAATTTTAGAATGCAAATATTGTGAGCACCAGGGTTCAAGACCTTCTAGGGCTGGGTGAGTTTTATCCTCTCTGCCCCCTCAGCTTCAGGCTAGTTTTAAGGGAAGGAAGGGAACTCAGAGTAGAAAGATGGAAAGACTCCTGAGTCTCCCAAGAATTTTCGGAGAAATCACCTACTCATGATCTTGGCAGGCTTGGCACTGTGTTAAGTAGGAACAGAGAAGCTCCCGGTGGGGAAGTTGTATCTTGTCTCACCAGGTTGGTCTGGGAGAGTACAAAGGGGGTACTTCCAGCCTTGTAAAAACTACCACCTCACTTACACTTCCTAGCCCACTTCTTACTTTTAATGTAGAAGGAGGGCTTTTACCCTGAAGTCAGAGAATATTTTCCATCATTTTTCCTCAGGTCTCCTGGTCATCTGGCTCTTCTCTTTATTCCCATACCAAGGGCTTTGCTACAGCTGATGAGCTGAACTTTTGATCATTTCCTGTTATTGCAGCTCTGCACGGAGTTAGTGGTATTTTAGATGTGGAAGACAATGTAAGCAAGTTTAGTCCAGATGAGCCATTATGGCACCTAAGTCACATCTGAGAGTTCCTTCTTATCCCCCTTCCTAAACAGCAGCGGCAACCATGGTACAAAACCAGATTTCAGGTGAGGCACCCAGAACGTACCTGACCACTTGGAAAGGATTTGAGCTCTGTTACTGAACGGTTGTTGAGATATCAGTATTTTACTTACACATGTTTGTGTTCTGCATTTTAAAATATGTACTATATCATGGAAACAATATTATAATTACTAATTACTCTGATTTATGATTGATGCCTTCAGTCAACAGAATAAACAGTAACAGATGAGACAGACATGGCAGTGTTAAAGGCATTTCTACCTGTGTGCATAAATCTAAACTCTCTCCCTTAAATGTCCATTCTCTCTTTTGTTTTTAACTAATAGAAAGGTTCCTTGGCAACTTGAAATATAGAAACAATGTAATGAAACAGCTTTCCTTTACCAGGTATGGCCATGGCTATTACTGGCTCTGTATTCTAGATCTTAACATTTTCAAAGAGGACACTGAGATTTATATCTTATCTATGTTAGAATAGACCCACCATCTAGTCTCCTGAGGCAAAGTTGCGATTCACACAAGTGATTGAAAATGTTGGTGTTAGCCCAGGTCATTGAAAATAAACACTGAACTTCTGCTGACTTGATGTGGCCTGTCACCCGTAAGGCAAATACAGCTGGGTGAAGTTGACAACCACTTACTAACTGTTTTGATGCTGCATTGTGGAGAGCACCATGGAACTTGTACTTATGGGCCAGGAAGAAAGGGACATACTGCATCTGCTATAGAAAAAGCATTCTATCCAGTTAGAGTTCCCCAGCACCCTTACAATTGGTCCCCTCCTGTGTTTGCCAGTTTCACATAGGCCTCAAAAGATTAAATAAAGAATGTTCTATATCATCCATGTCCTGAAAGGATTATAGGGCCATAAGATGTTGGGTGGATGCATTATTTTCCTTAGATAATATTTTTGAAAATATATTTAATATTCAACAATCTTTGTTTAGGCTTATAAAAAGTAAAGCCAATTATTGGCTCAATAATTGGGAAAAAACATTTTTTTCTTTTTTTCTGTCCTTTATAGTAGTTCCTGAAAACCCTTCTCCTCTCTGTCCCCTTTTCCCTCCCCTCTGGCTATTGTTAGATTGTTCTTAATTTCAATGACTCTGGTTATATTTTGTTTGCTTTTTTCTTTTGTTGATTATGTTCCAGTTTAAAGTGAGATCATATGGTATTCATCCCTCACCACCTGGCTTATTTCACTTAGCATAATGCTCTCCAGTTCCACCCATGCTGTCGCAAAGGGTATAAGCTCCTTCTTTTTCTCTGCTGCATAGAATTCCATTGTGTAAATGTACCACAGTTTTTTGATACACTCATTTGCTTATGGGCACATAAGTTGCTTCCAGCACTTGGCTATTGTAAATTGTGCTGCTATGAACATTGGGGTGCATAAGTTCTTTTGAATTGGTGTGTCAGGACTCTTAGGGTATAATCCCAGCAGTGGAATTGCTGGGTCAGGGCAGTTCCATTTTAGTTTGCTGAGGAAATTCCATACTGTTTCCACAGTGGCTGCACCAGTCTGCATTCCCACCAACAGAGTACTAAGGTTCCCTTTTCTCCACATCCTGTCCAACACTTGTTTGTTGATTTGTTTATGATGGCTATTCTGACTGGTGTGAGGTGGTATCTTATTGTGATTTTAATTTGCATCTCTCTGAAGGCTAGTGATGCTGAGCATCTTTTCATGTGTCTCTGGCCCCTCTCTATGTCCTCCTTTGAGAAGTATCTCTTCAAGTCTTTTGCCCATTTTTAATTGGGTTTTTGTCTTCCTGGAGTAGAGTTGTATGAGTTCTTTATATATTTTGGAGATCAAGCCCTTGTCTGAGGTGTCATTGACAAATATGTTTTCTCATACGGTTGGCTCTCTTTTCATTTTAATGCTGTTTTCTTTAGCCATGCAGAAGCTTTTTAATTTGATGAGGTCCCATTTGTTTATTCTTTCCATTATGTCCCTTGCTTTAGAGGACATATCCGTGTCTCCTAAATTTTATTATAAGCAAAATAGCTTGTTTTTTTTTAAATTTAATCTTATTGTGTTTTTTCCCATTTAGTCCCCTTTTACTCTCCTCCTCCCCCCAGCAATCACCACATTGAAAGCCCCAAAGTAGTCGAAAATGGATGTAGAAATATGTTTTTCCTTCTTTCCACTTTAGAATGATATTTTCCAGAAGCATTCTCATTTAAATTGGTTTAAAATTGAGAAGTTTACCTTAAAAGTCCCAGAAATATAGTATAAACCAGCAGAGGATTTTTCCACTCCTTTCTATCTTAGGTAATTAATTATACAACCATCTGTGAAAACTTGAATTTTTCTGCCTTTTACTAAAGCAGCACCATGAAGATTAGAGTTACATGTACTTTCACTCAATAAAGAAGCTTTGGCAAGATAAACTTTTCAAGGCAGACATATATTTTCAGGATGGCTGATAACTGCAGTGACATAAAAATGCTTTCAGTTATTCATTCAGAAAATGAATTGCACTGGTGGTTTTATAACATAAATTCATAGGTATTTATTGCATTAATTGCTAAGTAGTCAGGACCTACTGGCTATTTGCCTACTGGTTATATTTGTGAGTAAGCAGACCTACCCCAGCTGCGTACTGTGCGCGTGCACTTGTGTGCTTATGTGCGTACACTGAAATGTTCTGGTTATTTAGATTTTACACAGTAAATTATAACCTGAAAGACCACCAGATAGAGAATGAAGAATGCTTGGCTTAGGAAGTTGAAGACCTATAAATTAACCACGATTCTGACATTGACATTATATGTGGTCTTAAGTATGACAGAGACTCAATTTCTTAATTTCCTTGTCCGTAAAAGGAAGGAAATAATATTTGCCTTCCTATATTTTCAGGGATATTGTAAGGGTCAAATAAGGTAGTAAATGTTAAAGTGTTTTTTATTATTATTTTTATTTTTTTAATTATTTTTTAATTTATTTTAATTGTTGTTCTTGTACAGTTTTCTGTCTTTTGCTCCCATTCCAGCCCACCGCCCCAGCCCTCCCCACTCCCCTCCCATTTCCACCCCCGCTAGTTTTTGTCCATGTGACCTTTATACTTGTTGTTCCAAACCCTTCCCCTTTCCCCCTGAAATTCCCTCCCCTCTCCCCTCTGGTGACTATCAACCCCTTCTCAATTTCAGTGTCTTTGATTATATTGTACTTGTTTTTTTTTTTATTAGGTTCCTGTTAAAAGTGAGATCATATGGTATTTAAAGTGTTTTTAACAATGCCACCTTAAAGGAAGTTTTTCTAAAGTATACATAAGAGCAGTCTTGGATTACCAAATAGAGCACTGTCAATGTAAATTGCAGTTTAAGATTGGCAGTTGTAATTTACTTTGTAGAAAAAAATCTCCACAAGACTGTATATTTTAGGTGTGGTTCCCTGAAAGTAGTGTTTGAGACAGAGATTCCCATTCAAGTGATTTACTGAGTGGGGAAAGCAGCATCAACAAAGGGGTGTCTTCAGTTGAGGTTTAGTCTCAGAACAGAACATAAATGGCACCACAAAATTGTGTTACTTTGAGGGGACGAGTCTCACCTTTTGAACCTCCATATTAGTCAGTCATTGGTTGTGAGCCACCCTGAGGGTGGGGCTCAAACTCAAAAGGAATTTCCATCTACCTCAGTGATAGTTCATGTTAACGAGACTCACACCTAATGAGGGCAATTCTCGGGAGTAGAATACACCTAGAAGCTGTTAGCAGCCAGCCCTCACATGACATCTGACTGCTACTGGGGATCTGGGTGGACCCCCAGCAGCCTCTAATCCATTGACACAGTCAAGTGTACTCCCAGACAACACACTCAGAGGACTCCCTATAAATATAGTAGCTCATTCTTACTCTCCAAGTATATCAGTCTTCTCAGACATTTAGCATTCTACTTGCTATTTTTCAGAATACATGGTAAGTCAGTGTCATTCTAGACAATGATGCTTTCTGAATGGTGAAGTGGTCAAGACCTCTGTAGATAAAATCAGGGCAAAGAGTCAAAGAAGGACTGTTTATTCTGTCAAGTGAACATTTTAGATGCTCTTTGTTATTGTGAAGAAAAAACATACATCCAAAAGGAGTGGCATAGCACGTGTCAGAGATTACATTTATTTTGTCAGGAACCATATCTAGAATAAACAGCCGCAATTATAAACACCACTTAATGAAACTTAAATCACTGCCTGCTGTGCTCCATGCCCCACCTTCCTTTTACATCCTATGTCCTACATATTTCAGATATTTTGGTGACAATAATTTCTGTGATCCTCTCAAAAATATGGCATTGACTTTACTATTTTAATAATATAAAGTTGCATTTTTTCTATTATTTCAATGGGGGGAGTTTTAGGAACTTCCACAATAACCCCTTCTGAGATGGAATGCAATAAAATTAATCCTTCCACAAGAACTTCCTAAACCAGTGATTTTCAACCATTTTCAGCTCATGGCACACATAAACTAATTATCCCAATTCTGTGGCACCCAAAAATATGAGGTCTGTCCAGAAGGTATCCAGCCATGTGATACTGAAGGAGATACAAGATACAGGAAACATTGTACATAGGACAATGACACATCAGTCCTCTTAGGTACATTGGGACCTCAAACAGTTCACCCAGTAGTTTTTGCAATCCCCGGCTCAGCTTCTAGTTCTCACACTGTCAGTCACTGATCTTTGTTGATTGCAGCCCATACACGTTCAACATTCTCAGGTGTCCTGCTTGTTGCAGGCCTTCCAGGATGTGGATCACTTTCAACAAATTGCCAACCATCTTTGAAGCATTTGTGCCACACTTTTATTTGTGCTGCACTCATTGTATCATCCCGAAGGCCTTCTGTATCATAAGAGTAATTTCTGTGGAGGAATGTTCAAGCTTAATGCAAAATTTGATGCATATTCATTGCTCTGCTTGCTCAGTCATTTTGAATGCAATGGCCACATGCTCACTCAATGATGTCTGCCACCCCCACTGACTAGCACAGTGAAGTTGTCATTGTTCATGCATGTGCATTCCAGTCCACTCTCCTTGCCTGCCAGGTTACATTGATATTGCACAAACTGTTCTCATATTAACAATGGTGAACTAAATCAAAATTAAAAACCTGTGCATCAAAGGATACTATAAACAGAATGAAAATGCAACCTATAAATTGAGAGAAATACTTACAAATCATATATCTGATTAAATGATTAATATCAAGAATATATAAATAACACCCGTAATGCAAGTACAAAAATGAAAAAATAACATTTTAAAGTGAACAAAGTGCTTGAATAAACATTTCCCCAAAGAAGATATATGAATGGCCAATAAGCACGGGTAAAGGTGCACAGTGTCTTTAGGAAAATGCAGATCAAAATACACATAACACCACTTAATGCCCATGAGCCTGGCTATTATCCAAAATAAATATGTAAATAACAGTTGTTGGCAAAGACATGGAGAAATTGGAACTCATGCATTACTGGTGTGTATGTATAATGATTCAACTACTCTGGAAAACAATAAGAAGTTCCATCAAAAAATTTAAAATGGATTAAAAGTTTAAAATTTCACTTTTGGGAACATAATAGATATTTGTACTCCCATTTGAATAGCAGCATTATTTGCTTAGTCCACCTTGAAAATAACCCAGATGTTCATCAACAGATGAATGAAAAACAGTGTGATATATACTACAATGGAATATTATTCAGCCTTATAAAAAGAATTCTGACACATATTACAGCATGGATATACCCTAAAGACATTATGCTAACTGAAATAAGTCAGTTACAAAAGGACAAATGATGTACAATTCCACTCTTATAGATACCTAGAATAAACAAATTTATAGACCTAGATAGTTCAATGTTGTTTCCCAGGGGTGAAGGGTTGGGAGTGGGGTTCTAGAGGAAGGGGAATTGATGTTTAATAAGCACAGAATTTTAGTTTGAGAACATGAAAAATGTTCTAAAAATGGATGGTTAAATGGCTGTACACCAATGTAAATACAGTTAAAGCCACTGAACTATACACTTAAAAATGTTAAAATAGTAAATTATATGTACATTTTATCATAAGAGAAAAATCACAAAATTCACTGAGTGTGAACTCTACCTAGTCTTGAACACAAGTTTGCATTTACCTGTGTGGCATTTAAATTATGACAGTAATGCTATAAGTGAAAGAGAACATATGGAAGAAGAAAACCTGCTCAGGACAATTATAGGCATGTGGGATAAATAATGACTAATTGAATAGAAAATATGTGCACAGACCAAAAATTGTGACTATAAATTGCACCAAGGAGATAGGATCTTAACTGGAAGGTAGTGATAGGTTACTGCCCAATTGGAAGCAAAGCAAACATGTTAAGATTTCCAGATTAAAATGATCATTTTAGAAGCCTCATAGAATAATGATGTCAATAGGCAATATGTAGCAGGCATGGAGGCTCTATGGAAAGCTATTGCAGTAATCTCATTATAAGCAGTTGTGGAGGGAAATAAGGGGACTAGGTCAGAGGTGTTAAAATCATTTTCACCAGGGGCCACATCAGCCTTGCAGTTGCCTTCAAAGGGCCGAATGTAATTTTAGAACTGTATAAATGTAACTGCTCCTTAATAGTTAAGCAAGGCCTCGGTGCTGCCACTGGGTAGAAACCAGGTGCTGGGCTGGATAAAACAAGGTGCAGGGCTGGATTCAGCCCTCAGGCCTTGTGTTTGCCATCTGTGGACTAGATATTTAAGAAATAATGCTATAGGATGTGAGGCATACAGTAATACCTCAGCACTCATCAGCTTCAGAACTCAACAAACCCTGTACTTATTGCATTTTGACAAGGAAAAAGTGTTTCAGCACTAGGCATTTGCCCGGGACTCATCACACTTGCTAGAACTTCTATGAGTCACCACCACCCTGCAAGAGAAAATGCTTCATCACGCATGGCTTGCTTGGTACTTGTTGGCTTTGACATTTGTCATGAGCTCCAGAACAAATTAAGGATGAGTACCAAGGTAAAACTATAATTGGATTAAATCCAGGAATAATAGAGGAAGAGGGTGGTATAACAGTGGAAAATTGTGATGGTGGGAAATTGTAACCCACCCACCATCCTTTTGACATTTTTTCTCTAAGTGCTGACTCTGACTAATATGTAGCTTATGGATAAACAGCATATTTGAATAAGAATCTTAGGAAGTAACTTCAAACCATACAGACTCTGACCTTCAGGCATCCCCGCTCTGGTAGATTTGCTGACCTCCAACCATGGAGCCAGAATGATGTGGAGCCAGGATGACTACACCAGGATTATAGACACCAGACCATCACTTGCCTTATCACAATGGATTGCGCTCGTCTGCATGTAGAGAACTTTTCCACACCTTCCTTTGATATATTGGTTCTGCTCCCTTCTCCCTCCTTATAAAAAACCTCTGCCTCCACTGAGATATGGAGATAGGCTTTGAGACGTGAGCCCCCCAACTTCCAGGTGACTTCTGAATAAAACTACTTTCCTTTACATTAGCATCTGCCTCTCTTGAGGCTTTCGTAGTAGCAGGTAGCTGGTCCTGCTTTCAGTTACAACAGCTGTATGATTCCTAGTTTCTAGTTTGATCCACTAGAGACAATTTAATCTTTTACTAAGTTAATGAATACAGGGAAAATATATGTAATGTACAACATGGTTGAAATAGAGAGGATTATGATTTATTTAGGTTTAACTTTGAACTTCTAAAGATTGAAGAACTTTGTGAGACATTCATGGTGAAATATTTAGTAGAAATTTTAATATATAAAATTTTAGAGGGATACATGTTTTAGTGGTATATTTTTGACCGTTATAAGTTCACAAATAGTAGTAGAAATCATTAGTATGTGTTTAGTTACCAAGGGAAAGTATGAAATGAAAGCATACTAATATGAACAAAATCCTGAGAACACCTGCATTAAAAAAAAGTCCTTATAAATCCTCAACAGTTAAAGAAATCCGGTACTGATATGCAAAAAGAAAAAAACATATATTGGACCAGTGGGATACTATAAAAAGTCCAAAAAAGAATCAAATAGTCATTGAAAATATAGTGTATGATAAATGTGAATCTCTAAAAAGGTATAGAGGGAGATGGGCTTTTAAATAAATTGTGTTGGACCGTTGGGTGAATTTCTGGGGGAAAAAATGAGCTAGATCCTATGCTCTAATTTTCTTTCAGCTTCAGGTGTATTCAAGTACCCTGTGCTATGCAATTCTGGACCTCAGATTTACAAACAAGATTATCCTTTACCAGATGCTTCATGTTAAGTCATGTTTTTAACTATGAAACAGTACCAGAATGTTTCAAGAAATTGGACCTTGGTTCAGCAACCTTGGTACTTGAGTTCTCCTAAGAAAGAAGTCAGAGCCAAGATCCAAATACAAGCAAAAGTTTATTTAGAAAATTAACTGAGTTAGAAGAAGTGAGCTGTGGAAGAAGTGGGCCAGCTTGGTTGTACAGGCTCAGGAAACAAAGTACAGAGGCAAAAGAAGGGCTCTTGGAACTTAAAAGAAAGAAATCAAGGATATATGCACCTTGGGAAAGAAGATGGTGGAGAAAGGTGCAGTAATGCAAAGGAGAGAGGAAGGAAGGGAGGGAGGTAGGGAGGGAGGGAGGGAGAGAGAGAGAGAGAGACTTTGCTGGGTCCTCCATCCCAAGGGCAGGATTTTAGGGGTGACCCAGAGGAGGATCTCAATGGAATATCCATCAGCTATCCAAGTGTGTCACTTCAGGGTCATGGTCTCCACTGATTGGTTGGCATCAGGGCAGGGGATCATTAGTCATCACAGCTGGTCCTGATGTCAGCCATTGAGCTGACCCACCTGGCCTTGCTGTTTTCCTGGTCTGGAGCCAAAAATACAACTGAGGCTTCGATGTTATCGCTAGTTTGACCAAAACTCTATCTTTGTGGTCAACATAACCAAGGCTTTGTTCCTAACATTATTTGATGTGGATCAGGATCTCATTGTATGTGGAAGGTCTTTTTTTTTTTTTTTTTTTAAGATTTTATTTTCAAGCAAGTGACTTCCTCTGGAAGGTCTTATATAGGAATCATACGAGGCTGCTCTCTAGTCCCCTTGTTCCTCTAAGGGGTCTGCCTCATGACTTGTGACACGCCAGGGGAGGAATAGTCAGGGAACTGTCCAGAACTACATGACCATCAATGTGCCTGGGAAGGGTGGTCACCCTGGGGGCAAGGTCCCATCCCTCTGGGGTGGCAGCTCCAACTTTAATTTGGCTCTGTTTATCAGGTGGGGCAGAAATATGTATACATTGTGAGTATATGAAACAGTTTATTCTTGTACTATTATTTTATAAATTAATGTATTATTTTCCATAGGAATAACTATAAACCTACATTTTCCCCACCCTGTATATTATTTTTGCAGTAGTAAATTCCTGAATTTACATGGTCATTTCTCTAGCAGGATGAAAACCAAAGCTCTATATCAGGGCATTTGTTTGCTAGCCAATGGTAAATTTTCATTTTTCATCTTTTACTGACTTAATGCTTTGCTGTGCTTTTATGAATGAATATGCTTTCCTGAATTTCTTTATTAAAAATGTATATTCTATTCCACCCAGTTCTTCACAATTGAATTGCAGATTTCATTTTTTCAAAGACTTATGTAGGCTTTAAAAACACATTTCATTTTTTGTAGTCCAATAAACATAGATATTTTTAAACTTCATATTCCATGTATTTCTGTTGAGTACTATAAAGTAACTATCTGCAAAAATAGTTACCTTATTAGAAAAAAAATATTTATACTAAAGAAGCTGCTTCCTAAAAATCTTCTAACATTAATGTCTTTTTCCACTGAAGCAACCAAAGAGAGATGCAAAGCGTTTTTCTAATAGGTTTTTAAAATGTTTATGTTTAATTACTGGCAAAGAGAATATACCCAAAGACCTATAGATAATTTAAAGGCAGCCTTATTAATTCAGAACAAGAGGACAGCATAATATGATGTTAGTGAAAATGCAAGTACCCTCTAAGATTCCATTACATAATAGAAGTTTGGCTATATTTTTTATTAGTTTGATCACATTATTCAGTCATTTGACATTCATTGGGTGCTTACTATATGAATAGAGCTGGAAATACAGCATATCTTTGCCTTTGAAAACATATGAGAAATTACAGAAATCAAATATCTAAATGTACAGTTGTGATATAATACAATAAATATTGCAGAGGTTGTGATATTTAAATATTAAGGTATATTGTGAAAGCATAAGAGAGGCAGGACTTAAGTTTCATTGAGTGTATATATTCAGGTGATACTTGAATTGGGTCTTGAAGGATAGATATGAATTTCTAGAAGAATCATTTCTTTTAGTGGGTTTTTTTTAGTAAGTCCATGGTTTCAAAAGTCATATTGTGTTATGGAAGTCAGAAATGTTTCCCATGTGACTTGAGATAAGGAAAGAGAGATATTGGTAGGTAAACATGAAGATAAGTTCTGGTGCCAATGGCAAGATCTTGTACAGGAATTCATTTAATCATGGAGCCAAGGAAATTTTAATGCAGGAACATAAAATGACCATACCTTTATTTTAAAGATAAATTTGTCACTCTGCAGGTGATAGAGGAAAGTAAATTGCTGGGAATTCTGATAGCAATCTTTTATAGTTGTCTAAATGAGAGATGATGAAATTTCAGTGGGCATGAAAACAGGAAGTTGATCTTCAAAAGTATATTGATTGTAAACATGAGATCTAAGAAAAGTAAATATGTTGAGAAGTCTAAAAATAATTTCATGCAGAGCTTAAGAAAGTCTAGCTTTGAGAAAACACAACATACACTTTCTAGATTACATGGAGGTACTGTATGTCATTTTTGTGATTCTTATGATATAAAAATAAACTAGACCTGGCCAGTGTGTTTCAGTTGGTTGGAACATTGTCCCATACACCAAAAGTTCGCAGGTTCCAACTCCTGGTGAGGGTACCCATCTAGGTTGTGGGTTTGATCTCTGGTCTGGGCGTGTACAAGAGGCAATCAAATGATGCTTCTGTCTCACATCAATGTTTCTCTTTTTGTTCCTCCCTCCCCTTCTCTCTCTCTAAAAGTCATGAAATAAATGCCCTCAGCTAAGGATAAAAAAGAGAAATAAACTAATTTAAAGCTGAAATCAGGAAAGATAATTAACAGTCTTACACATGTGCATTCCCAGTGTAAGGCATTTTAGCTTGAAAGGTCATTGTGGGCATTTAGCTTGGAAGCAATCTTAATATTATGTGTCCCTCAAAGAGAAGATGATAAACTTGCAGCACAGGCAGAACACACAGGTAGCTGAGTGAATACAAATATAAAGAGTAGAAATGAAATATAATGGAAATGACACAAGCAACCCTTTCCTGGTAGTAAATAAATAAAAGCCAGTATCTTGCAGAATATTGTAAAGCAAGCAAAAATTCCTTAGTGATTTAGGAGACATACATTGAACCTAAAATAGATTTTCACAATTGCTAACATATACTCTCAAAAGAGTGGTAAGAACCTGAAACAAAGACATAATATTCTACCACAGATTATAATTAGGTTCAAAATGATGACAGCAAAAATGTGGGAAACAAAAGAAAACAAATCAATAAAGACATAGGCCATTCACTGTGCTCTTCCTAACCAGGAATTTCAATATTTCCCATGAGAAAGAGTCTGAAAATTGAACAACTGGCAATATTGATAAAAATGTGAGGAAATGGCAACTTTATACTGCCAGTGAGAATATAAATTGGCTTTAACTTTTGACTAGGCAGTTTAGAATTATATTTTAAAGTTTTTAAAAGTAGCATGTGTTATGGGCTGAATTGTGTTTCCTCAAGATGTATGTTGAAATTCTAAAGCCCACAATTTCAGAATGTGACTGTATTTGAAGTCAAGATGTTTAAAGGAGTGATTAAGGTTAAATCAGATCACATGGGTAGGCCCTCATACAATCTGAACATGAAGAGGAAATTTGGACACATGGAGGGACAGCAGGGGCATATGCACACAGAGGGGAAGCCATGTGAGGACACAGCATGAAGTTGGCCATCTGCAAGCCACAGAGACAGGCTTCAGAAAAAATCAAATCTTCTATCACTTTGATCTCAGACATCCAGCCTCAGAACAGTGAGAAAATTTTTGTTGTTTCATCCATCCAATCTGTGGCATTTTGTTATTACAGCCCTAGCAAGCTAATATAGCTCTTCTTTTTAATATGACATTTCTAAATTCAGATATCTATCCTCTAGATATAATTGAATGTGTTGCCAATGAGGCATGAACAAGGATGATTACTTACATTGTTTGCCAATTAAAAATTGGAAAAATAACCTGAAGATCTGTTAATGAGTAGATAAGTAGTTAAATTATTTCTCTGACTTTCACAGTAATACTATATTAATTTCTCATGAAATTTAAGCTTTAAAAAGAATTCCAAAGTACACTGTCAACAATTTAAATCACTATGTTGAATATATATATGGTTCTCATTCTATAACACAAGGTTAAAATTTTTTAGTTAAAATACCAATTGAAAAACCACAGCCAAATATGCTTTATATACATATTTGAACAAAGTATAACCTAACTGGATATTATGGTCAAGATTCAGCTAAGAGTGAACAGTTAATGACCTAATGATTAGGATGTGGTATCAGGGGTTATATTTTTCTTTATCCTCTCTATCCTTATTCTTTGTTACAGTGGTCTTTTTTGTTTTTATTTATTACAAGCATATACAGTGTGGGGCAAAAATAGATTTATGGTTGTGAGTGCACAAAAGAGTTTATTCTCATATTATTATTATTATTATTTATTTATTTACCATAAAAATGACTGTAATCCTACTTTCTCCCACCCTGTGTGTGTGTGTATCAGAAGTTTCCTTCTTTAACTAGTGTAATCTTATATTTTTCATATAGTTCAGACTCTACTGAGTAAGAAATATATCTTCAGAAGACCTGAAAGTTTTCTTTTTCTCCTAGGAAACAACTGTTTTTTGATGGTAAAGAATGAACTGTGTACCACATTAGAGAAACTCCACAAATCAGTTTATTCAAGATTTTTTTTAATAATTAGGACAGAAAACATAGCCTTCCCCAAGGGTCTCTATTGCACTGTGTGGGCATTGCTTTTACTTGGATTGATTTTTTTTTTAATGCGACAGGAGGTGACTTGAAAGGAGTAAGACATTGTTGCTCCTATAAGGATATTAACTTGCTGCCATTGACAGGTGGTTCTCTAATCCACTTCCCTTTGTTTTAGAATGTGGATAGTACATTGGAACTATAGAGAAAAAATGAAGTTACCTTCATGTTTTTATTTTCTTATTCAGACCAGCAAGATGCAAGGACATTAGCCCTTAAGATACAATTACTAGTGTTAAAAAGTGTAACAATCATATGATTCATGTGATATATAAATGTATACTTGAATTTTTCTTTCATTTATACTTGGAAGGTAAATACTAGAAACTCTATAGTTCATACTGGAGAAAAAATGCAGCTCTTCCATGGGACGCGTCACTGACTGTCTAATGGTGTCCCCTTTTCCGCATTTGATGAGCGGCCAATGTGGGTGTTCCATTGTTTGCATGTTAACAATTTCCCTCCATACATGCACTCATTATTTCCTCTTTCTCCTCCCTATGCCAAAGTAAAAGTGTCTGTAGCTTGGTAGACATATAGTAAAAACTTCATATAATGAAAAATTTACTTCTATATGTATTTTAAATATTAATATTTTTAAAGTGATGCTTTTGATTCTTGCTTAAATGGAATTGGGATATTTAAGGAGTTCATCACTCTCTTCTGAAGTATCATGTTGTATAAATACTTAATTATTTAGTGTTGTATCCTCTACATAAGCAAGTGGTTCCCAATCTCGGTTGTGTGTTAAGATCACCAGGAAAACATTTAAAATATATTAATGGGTTGTACTCCAGAATAACTGAATCCAGATTCAGGGAAAATGAAGTCCAGAAATAAGAAATTTGTAAACTAAATTAAGTGATTCTAATATGCAATCAAGTTGGGAAATCACTCTAGGAAGTAATTTTTTTTAAGATTTTATTTATTTTATCTCTAGAGGGGAAGGGAAGAAGAGAGGGAGAGAAATATCAATGTGTGGTTGCCTCTCCTGTGTCCCCTGCTGGGAACTGGCCTGCAACCCAGGCATGTGCCCTGACTGGGAATCGAACCACGATCTTTTGGTTTGCAGGCCCGCGCTCAATCTACTGAACTACACCAACCAGGGCAGGAAGTAGTTTTTTTAATACATTTCTATTTTTTTCAACCTACTGATTCTACAATGTTTCCACATTTATAAAACTTAACATACCAGATAGGTGAGAAAAAGTAAAAAATGTTTTTTTTAAATTATGAGCATCTTATTTGCTAATTAGGTGAACACAAAGTCATACCCTGACTGTGCTCCAAGTGGACTCAGGAGGTGTTTTATAATAAGGGCTCATTGATCCAACAAATAGTTATAAAATCTTCATTATGAGCCAAGTTTTTTCAGTTATTGCAGATATAGCAATAAAATGAAACAGATCAAAATCCCTTTTCCTTTACAGGAACCAGGGCTCTTTGTATATATCCTGGCTTTTCCCCAGAAGGGAGACCTAGAGACAACTATTTGAGTGAAGTAGGTTGTTTGGAAGATAATCTCAGGAGGCACCTATAGGAGAATGGGGGAGGGAGGGAGATAGGGACTGTAAGGAAGCCATGTATGGGTACCAGTTACCACTGAGGGAAGCTGAGGCTCAGATCCATGGGGGAGCTCTGGAAGATGGTATAGATTATGAGTCAGTGTTATCTCACCCAAAAGTGCTGGGGTACATATTCTTCAATTCTGCCTACTCTCAGTACTGCTGACCATGTGGGGTTGACAGGAAATCAGGCATTAATGGCAGCTGATTATAGTAGGGTTCTGTAGCTATAACAAGAATGGGGAATGCTGAGGAAGTTGGGCAAGGCTCTGACATTGTCTACAAGAGTGGGATACAGACAAAAATAAAAGAATATTTAGTAATTTGTATTGTCATAAGTACTATGGAAAAACATAAAACATGAAATGCCAATGAGGAATGTGTGGGTGTGTGTGTGTGTGTGTGTGTGTGTGTGTGTGTGTGTAGAAGGGTCAGTTTTAAAAACAGTAGTGAGGGGAGATCTCACTGAGAAGGTGATACTTGATCAAACCTGAAGGAAGTAACAGAGTATATCATGTGGCTCTCTGAGATAGAGAACCACAAGTGACAAGGCCTTGAGGTTGGCTTAGACATTGTATGTTGGGTTAACATCAACATATTTTAAACACTCTCTAGATGGCACTGATATATAGCCAAGTTTGGGAGTAAGTCACTTGGTTAGTCACTTGATTTGGCTGGATAAATATTCATGTTGTATAGCTCTTGCTTTGTGGATTAGGAGCTGAGATCATAAAGGCTAAAGGGATGTATCAGGTCTTTACCAAATTAAGGCATTACAATGAGTTGAACAAAAGCCCTTGAAAGGCTCTGAACAAAGCTGGTTTGATTTATGCTGAAACAGTATCAGTCTGGCTGCTGTGTAAATTAGAAATAATGGGAAAAGGGAGACCAGTCTAGATGATTATATAATAGAGAGATACTAGTGCCTAGAACGGGAGTAGAGGTAGAAAATGGTTTATTTAGAAGCTATAGAGTCAATGGTATTTGCTGATGAATTAAATGCAGTGTGAAAGAAAGAACAGGGTAATGGAGATGGAGGATAACCCTAAGGATTTGACTTGAGGGCCTGGGAAGATGAAAGGACAGGATTAGCAGCTAGGGTGCAAGGGTTGAGATCAGCAGCATAGTTTTTGATCTGTTAATATGACATAACTACTGAAAGCCAAATAATTTCCTCATTTGCATGCAGAAATATCAACTTTGGGGAGAGAGCTGGGCTGGGAATCATCAGCACAGAAATGATGTTTAAAGTCACAAGCCCCAATGAGATCACCAAGAGAGCATGTACTAATAGGGAAGAGAATACTTATTCGAGGTCTTGAGATCAGTGATTGCAGGCTGGAGAGCCAGAAGAGGAGCAGGCAAAGATGCCTGAGCAGGAGTGCAGTGAGGCGGGAGGAAAACCAGGAGTACGGGGCGGTTTGCAAACCAAGCAAACAATGTTCCAAGGAAATAAGAGGTGCCTCTAAATCAAATGCTCCTGATAGGTTGAATGAGACTAAACTATACAAAATTGCTATTTTGGGAAGGTCTAAGATGGTCAAATATCAACAGTTTCTTGTGGCTCAGTTTAAATGAGATAATGACAGAGCACTACCCATTAGACTAAAAAATATGGACCTTGATAAGAGCAGTTTTGATGGAGGACTGGGAACTACAGCTTTATGTAAATGAAGTTAAGAGAGTAAAAGGAGGGAATTGGAAAGAGTGAATGACAGTTTTTATTGTTTTGTTTTTTTTTTTAATTTTCCTCTAAAGGCATGCAACAAAGTAGGCTGTAGCCTGGACTGGGATGTGCAAGTAAGTCACAGTCTTCTGAAAACTAAATGTTTCCTTGTGTTTTCATGGGGTTTGCCCTTGGCATAAGTTGATGAACAAATTTATTTATTTATCTTCTCAAATATGAGACAGATTGCTTTTTATAGGCCACTAAGGGGAAAGCAAGACCAGTGAACTGAATTTCAAGAAGAATCCGTATCTCCCTCATTCAAAGATAGGGGCATTTCCCCAAAGCTTCCTGGCAGCAACAACATTTTGAAGTATGTTGACATCAAGCCCTAAAAACGCATCTTGTTTTAAATATGTGGCACGGGGCTGTTCGCCAGCCTTTTTGAAGAGAGTGGAGAGGATTTGAAGTCCAGGTGAGGTGAAGAAAGCAGGTGTTTTTCTCTGTTTCCAGAATTTGTACTTTTTAAAGCACAGAAACTGCGGAACAGCACAAACTACCCAAATCCAAAAGAGGGGCAAAGAGCATAACTTACAGGAGGCCGGGTGTTAGACCTAGCAGAGCCCTTCCTGAAATGTTTCATTACTCCTTCACAATTTAGAATTAGCATTCCTGCTATTATTCTTTCTTAAATTTTTATTAAATTTATTGGTGTGACATTGGCTAATAAGAGGATATAAGGTTCAAGTATACATTTTTATGATGCACGATCTTCATGTTGCACTGTGCGTGCACAACCCAAAGTCCTATCACCTTCCATCACCGTATATCTGAGCCCTTTACCCATTACTGCCCCATCCCTTCCCTCTGGTAGCCACCGTACTACTGTCTGTCTCTATGAGTTTTTGTTTGTCCTGCCTCTATTCTACAGTATTTCTACATATTGATTTTAAAAATAGAAGCAGATAATTAAAGAAAAGAGAGGGCTTCATCCAGTTTTCAAATTTTTTATATCAAACGAGGAAAGATCTGCTTTGAACCATTGCGATGTCATGCCCAAATAAAAACAATTCAGCCTGGTGAAAGAGGTTCTTAATTTCCTCTCTCCACCCACCCACCTCCCTTATTTGTAATGTTAACAGATCAAAAGGCAATTGTATTCCAGAACCCAATCTAAATGCCTAAAATTATTCATCATTTCTTTTTACTGCCTATTATCCCTCATAAATGTTAACTACCTAAAAGGCATATGAGAACTTTATTTGATTATGCTGGTAAAGGAAACTTACATATGCCAATAAAAATATTCTTGTAGGACAGCCCTGGCTGGTGTAGCTCAGTGGATTGAGCTCGGGCCTGCAAACCAAAAGGTCATGGTTCGATTCCCAGTCAGGGTACATGCCTGGGTTGCAGGCCAGTTCCCAGCAGGGGATGCAGGAGAGGCAACCACACATTGATATTTCTCTCCCTCTCTCCTTCCCTTCCCCTCTAAAGATAAAATAAATAAAATCTTAAAAAAAAAAAAAGATTGAGCAGGAGAAAACTTCTGAACAACCAAAAAAAAATTCTTGTAGGACAAACTAAATTCAAAAGCCTGATATTTTCTCATCTATTCTACTGATAAACAATAGAATCAAATAAATTTAAACTAGAATTAAAGATTTTAGCACAGTCAGAGGACCTTAGATCTGTTTTAGTTAAATGCACTCATTTCATAGATTAGAAAAATCAGGGTTGAGGAAAGCTGGACATTTGTCACAGTCACTAGGCCAGCATCCCTTTCTTTATGAAATGCTGCCTTTTCTCAACGTAATAAAGATAAGAGACCAGCACAACAGCTTCTCTGGCTGGTAAGTAACACTTAAAATATCTGAGAGATATAGAGTAATCTAATCCCCATGCACTAAAAGTGGATAGAAACCTCTTGTTAACACCTGAGAAGTAGCATCGGTGAAAAAAGCAATTATTCTAGTTGTTGCAGCAGAGAGAAGAGAAAAATGGAATTGACCTTATGTATCTATTTAAAAAGTGAAGACAGAAACTGCTGAGAAGCAACATAGTATCATTGTTCCACCGAAACCTGATGTTTGTATTATTTTAGGAAGGTGTAAACATTATTTGTCGTGGATGACTTTTTTCTTCATGTGAATTACTGACATGGTAGTCAATAAATAAAAATTGTGCTGAGAGAAACCTCATGTGGTATGTCATGTCATTTACAAGACAGTAAAATAGGTCATGATATTGCATCTAGTACTTAACCAAGAGCCTCAACAACATATAAATCTTACTGTGCTTTGATGTAATCATAGAGTCCTGATTCATGCTCGGCTTTTCAAGCAGCTCAGCAATTGTGATTGCTCTTGTAATAAGTACCACTTTTCTCTTCCATTTCTCCTCTTGGAAAGGGCTAAAAATGTGAAGCCTCCAGGAAATTGTCCTGAAACTAGAAACCAGCAGGAAATTGACCTGAATATACTACAGGCCACATCCGAAGTATTGTTTAAAACATATTCCTTTAAAACAGTCATTACATTTTTAGACAAGTGCAATTACATTCATATTTAAATGACTGACCTCTGTACATGGAAGCTGACCTGTACCGTATTATCATAAGTCAGCTGTGTTCGATGGGTGTGCCACAAGAATTTTTAAATCGTGTAATACCTGACTATTTAGTCAGGGGCACTGACCTCTTTTCCTTTAGCTTGCCAAATTAAAAAATGACAACAGCCAACACAGTAATAGACATCTGGTGTGAATACCCTGTCTTGAACCACAACTATATAGGTCATATAATAGAGTGCATCTTATTGGTCATATTACATAATAAGTTTGCATCTGATTAGTTAATTCTTGCTAGCAGAACTCCTTATGTACAGGTATAGACATTTGATTTTTTAAAAAGTCACTTTGGAGCAAAAAGGGTAGGTAATTGCTATTACTTTTTTTTTATAAATCAATCAAATTATACCTATTTTTTTGTCAGATTGGCAAGCATATGTATTTTTGATATGCTACAAAATTTTAGTAATTAGTTGATTTGTGCCATGAGATGAAAAGGGTAGAAAATTGCTGTCATAAGTGATAGCCCATGGAGGTTTGCACTTTTATGGGATGGGGAGTTGACCTTCACACCATGTTTGGAGTCACTTGTTGTCCATCACGACGGCCATGAAACATTCGCTCAGTGTTTGTACCAGAAATTTCTCCTGAAATCCTGAGATCTTTGAAAATCACCTAAAAATATTTTGAGGAAAATATTGTTGGTCTATTTATTTCTTAATCTACTGAGCTTTTTGCATTCCTTATAATTTGTTTTTTCAACAGGCATTTTAAACACAGCTCGTAAGTATAATAGTCTCCTGTAGAAATGCTGAAACTGCTGCTTAAAGTTTCAGGTTTTCTCTCACATAAATAAAGAAAAAATAGTATTCATCATTTAGAAAATGAAACATACTGCCCTCATTTTATTAGATTCTGAAGTTAAATTAGTTAAAGTCTTGAGTAATCTTCCCCTTTAAAGCCTTAAAATTCAGAGTCAGTGGGACTCATGAGATTGCCTTTTCTGTGTCACATTCAGGTTGCCATTTTCCCGATGGAACTTTCTCTTCAGTGTTCTACACATAACACAATAATCATGTTTTGTTCTTTACATACTTCACTTTGGGTCTGCAATCTGGTGTCTGCTTAGCCTGTCTTCATAACACCTAAGGGTGCATATGACCTTGAGCATAACTGCCAATGTTCTTCCATCCTAAGATATTACATGAATGGAAGGAAATATAAATGTATGAAGAATAGGAAGGGAAACATGTATCTACCTCAGAAAGGCATGATATGTAATGATTTCTATATCCCTATAAATATTTCTATATTATAAAACATATATGTTCACTATATATGAGACATATACAGAATATGGAAATTAATGTTTTTTCTCTAGTCCCTTATGCTTTTATATTTTTATTTTTGTAAATAATCTCAGAGAGAGAGAACTTTATTTTGAACTCCAAATTAGGGCTACAGTTTTTTTAACTATACAACACTCTCTGCACAACAAAAAATTGTCCATCATATGGTTACCATACAAGAACTGGCCTGAAGTGGGTCTGCCTCAGGCCAGCCAGTAGTGTGTGGGTTCTTTTTTTATTTTTGTTTTTTCCTTTCTTTTTCTTTTTAATTGTTCAATTTCAGTTCTCCCTATTTTCCCTCCATTACTCTCCCCTGCCCTACCCACCCTCCACCTCCCACATTCAATCCTCCCTCGACCCCTGTTGTCTTTGTCCATGTGTCCTTTATACAGGTTCCTTGATGACCCTCCCCTTTTTTCCCTCCCCACTTAGCCCCCTCCCTCATCCCCTCTGGTTACTGTCCGTTTCTTCTTTATTTCCATATCTCTGGTTCTATTTTGCTTGCTTATTTGTTTTGTTCATTAGGTCCCACTTATAGGTGAGATCATATGGTATTCATCTTTCACTGCCTGGCTTATTTCACTTAGCCTAATATTCTCCACTTCCATCCATGCTGTTACAAAGGATAGGAATTCCCTCTTTCATTCAGCTGCATATTATTCTATTGTGTACCACACAACGGTACACAACATAATATTCCATGTACCACTGTTTTTTGATCCACTCATTTACTGATGGGCACTTAGGCTATTTCCAGCACTTAGCTATTGTAAATTGTGCTGCTATGAAGATTGGGGTGCATAGGTTCTTTTGAATTTATGTTTCAAGATTCTTAGGGTATAATCCCAGGAGTGGAATTGCTGGTTCAAAAGGCAGTTCCATTTTTAGTTTTTTTGAGGAAAATCCATACTGTTTTCCACAGTGGAAAAACAGTACCTTGTGCTTTTAAATGAAATGATAAATTAAAGAATGACTCTTTTTCTTCTTAGTCTACCTAATATATCAGATTTTTGGCAGTGCATATATAAGTAAGTGCATATTTAAGTGTAATATTTAAAAAATTATTCTCTAAGTCACTAGGGTTTTTTCAGCTTAATATTATTTTCACATTTTAAGTGTAATGGATATCTATTATAAAATTTTTAGAAAGTATAGAGTAGAGAAAAATAAAAATTATGTGTAATCTCAGACCACTTTCATTTGTTAGCATTTTGATTGGAGATATGCATACATTTAATATAATTTTGAGAGTATTGGTTTTATTTTTTGTTACAATGTATCATAAGCTCTTCCCTGTGTCTTAAAATAGTATTCCATAATTTTCAGGTTGTTTTTAATTTTTTTACTACTACATAAAATGTTGTGTTAAAAGTCCTCTGCTTAAAAATTAAAAAGACCTAGGCTTAAGTATCTGTGCAGATCTGTTTCTTGAAGTTCATTGATAAATTTTAAATTTAAAAAAATCTTTGTTATCAAATCTATCAATTTTTTAATTCTATCTTTGCTTACCACCTTGTTATAAAAATACAAAGATATGGAGAAAATATAAAGTGCTTAATATCTACAGAAAGCTTTCCTCTTGTGGAGAATAATGTGTATCCACTTCGATAACTCACTCATTGCTCAGAACTGGGAGTATCGGGAATTCAACGAAGTATGCCGACATAAAACCAAACAGTCACCAAAGCACCTTGTAATGTGAGAGGTTTCTGTTAGTGACAGAAATTTGAGGTTTCCTGAACACCTATAGGATTATGGAAGCTAATTTAGGACACAAAGTAATTGCTCTGAATAAGAGAAGAGCCAGCGAATCTTGTTGCCAAATGGAGAAGAAGGAGTAAAAGAAACTGAGGGTGTTACCAGAAATAAGAAAACTTCTATAAATGGGACTATGGACAAATTGGGTGCAACTGTGGGAGCACGGAGAGCAGGTAAGAGAGAATAAAAGATGTGATAATTTAAAATATGCCCTAAGCAAAGAAAGAAACGCCCCTTAAGAAAGCGGTGGTGCATCTTGGGAAATAGGACGTATATACTGTGGTGGTGGGGGTCAGCAGAACTTCAGGCTAGAGGGAGAAGTCCTCCTAAGCTAGGGAAATTTCTGAGAGGATGGGTAGCCATAGTTACCTGGTGCATAATTAGATTGTGACTATAGCATCAAAAAAAGAAATCATGAGAAAAGAAAAAAATGTGTGAAATAACATCACCTTCTATACATACAGATATATATATTTATATTTTCCTTTGTGTATAGAGTACTCAACAAAAATGTTACTATAAAGAGAAAAAATATAAATCAGTGTTAATAAATATAAATTGTCCATTGTAGCTCTAAAAGAATAACAAACACACAAGTAAATATAAAAATTTAAAAGGAGAGATGCCCAGACATCTTGGATGTGATAACCTGATTGTACGAGAAAGTGAAACAGGAACTGACAACACTTACATAGGAAATAAAAGAAAAAACCTCTTTTAGAAATTAAAATTAAATGTATAGATGTCAAGGGAAGGTAGACACTAGAAAGTGGGGTAAGAGGGATAGAGATTGTACATGAGATAAACAAAGGGAAATAGAATTATAAAAACCAAAATAAAAAAGATTAGAGAGAAAAGTAATAGAAAATAAGACATTGAATATCCAATATGAAAGAATGGAGTACCACAAGAAGGCAAAAATAAATAAATAAATAAATTAATTAATTAATTAATTAAACAGAACAAATTTTGAATATATAGTTATTTTTTAAATAATTATAAAGAAGCTTAAATGATGAATGGGAATGTTATTTAACAAGGAGAATTGCCCCATGAATAATAATCCTAAAACGTCTCTTATAAAATTAATTTTAATGACCAAGCAAGAAAGTAATTTGAGACTGAAAAGTAGGCTGGCTCCCTATACCTCCAAAAGACTGTTTAATTTGAAAAAAAGAAAGAAAGAAAGAAAGAAAGAAAGAAAGAAAGAAAGAAAGAAAGAAAGAAAGAAAGAAAGAAAGAAAGAAAATACAGAGTAAAACACATTAAAAATGCTTATACAGAAAGTGACATTTGTGAAGATGATGGATGTTCTGTCAGTAATAGCCTGAAGTGACTATTTTGGAACTCTGGAGTTTATTTGAACAACTGAAGCTTTCCTAAGGAAGCTTAGCTGGTAATTTGCTTTTAATTTCAGTCTATTTCATCAATTAGTATGATGGTAGCTACCCATTCTCCACCCTCAGCCCCACAGCTGTGGGGATGGCAACCACATTGATGGTGTGGCTTATGGAATCCAGGGTGACAATAAGGACTTTGTCCTCCAAATATCAGGATCCTGTGTTCTGATTGTGGATTGATGCTTTTGTTGCTAAGATGCTAGCAAGCACCCTGACCTCCATGATTTCAAAACCACTGGCTGAAGTAGTGTCCACAAGATTTACGTGAACCTCACTTTTTAATGGGGGAGTATTTAAAACCAATTATGTATACAGGGGAATTTGGAAGGCCACCACACACATCAAAGAGAAGAGGCTCAAGATAAAAGACTTAAATATAAGTTACAACACCATAAAAGTCCTGGAGGATAACAGAGTCAGGAAAATCTCACATATTCCATGCAGCAATATTTTCACTGATATGTCCACTAGAGCAAGGGACATAAAGGAAAGAATAAACAAATGAGACTTCATCAAAATAAGAAGCTTCTGCATGGCTAGAGAAAACATCAGCAAAATGAAAAAGGATCCAACCACATGTGAAAATATATTTGCAAATGTCACCTTAGACAAGGGCTTAATCTCCAAAATATATAAAGAACCCACATGACTCCACTCCAGGAAGACAAACACACCAATTGAAAAATGGGCAAAGGACCTGAACAGATACTTCTCCAAGAAGGACATACAGAGGGCCCAGAGACATGAAAGGATGCTCAGCATCACTAGCCATCAGAGAGATGCAAATTAAAACTACAGTGAGATTCCACTTCACACCAGTCAGAATGGCCATCATAACCATATCAACAAAAACCACAAGTGCTGGTGAGGTTGTGGAGAAAAGGGAACCCTAGTGCACTGTTGGTGGGAATGCAGACTGGTGTAGCCACTGTGGAAAACAGTCTGGAATGTGCTAAAAAAACTAAAAATGGAACTGCCTTTTGAACCAGCAATTCCACTGCTAGGATTATATCCTAACAACCTTGAAACACCAGCTCAAAAGAACCTATGAACCCTAATGTTCATAGCAGCACAATTTACAATAGCTAAGTGTTGGAAGCAACCTAAGTGCCCGTTAGTAAATGAGTGGATCAGCAAATTATGGTACATTTACACAGTGCAATACTACACAGCAGAAAGAAAGAAGGAGCTCCTACCCTTTGCAACAGCATGGATGGAACTGGAGAGCATTATGCTAAGTGAAATAAGCCAGGTGGTGAAAGATACATATCATATGATCTCACCTTTAACTGGAATCTAATCAACAAAACAAACAAGCAAGCAAAATATAACCTCAGACATTGAAACTGAGAACAATCTGACAGTAACCAGAGGGGAGGTGAGAGGGGATAATGGAGAAAAGGGGGGAAAGGTTGTCACGGGACATGCCTAAAAGACACAGGGACAAAGCCAAAGAGGGGTAGGATTGAGGGTGGGAGGTGGGGATGGCTGTGGTGTGTGGCAGTCATGGGGGGAAAATGTAGACTACTGTACTGGAACAGCAATAAAAATGTTAAACCAATGGAAATATGTAAATAAATAAATTAAATAAGTAGGTCATTTATGTTATCAAAAAAAGAGAAAGATTTGACATTTTAAGGTTAAATTTGGGACTGGCAATGTTCAAGCTGTGTGCCACAGAATTCTTAAAAAATGCAATACCTGACTACTGAGTCAGGGGCACTGACTTCTTTTCCTTTAGATCACAGGTGGCAAACACAAGGCCCATGGGCTGAATATGGCCCTCCTTGTTTTATCTGGCCTAGCACCTTGTTTCTACCTGGCAGCAGCACCAAGCTCCTTGCCCCTAGTTAAGGAATAGTTACATTTATACAGTCCAAAAATTACATTCGGCCCTTTGAAGGCAACTGCAAAGCTGATATGGCCCCTGGTAAAAATGAGTTCAACACCCCTACATTAGATTATCGAATAAAAAATTGACAATAGCCAACACAACAATAGATGTCTGGTGTGAATGCCCTGTCTTGAACCATAAACATATAGGTTGTATAATAGACCTGCATCTTATTGGTCAGGTCACATAATAAAGTTGTGTCTGATTGGTTAATTCTTGTTAGCAAAAATACTTATATACAAATACAAGCACGTGGTTTTTAAAAAACTCACTTTGGAGGAAAAAGGGTAGCTTATTATTATTCGTAGTAGTAGTAGCAGTAGCAGTAGTAGTACATCAATCAAAATCATACCTATTATTGTTAGTCTGACAAAAAATTAATATATTTTTGGTGTACTGAAAAATTTTAGTAATTAGTTTTTATGTGCCATGAGGTAAAAAAGGTTTACAATCACTGCCCTACAAAAACAACAGCCACAGCAGAAACAAACAGCAAACCTTGGGGATGGACAAGAATCTGATTTCCAGATTTACCACATTACAAGATTCAAATGTCAAGTTTTAACAACAAAAAAAACTTAGAAGGCACTTAAAGAAAGAGGAAATTTTAACCCATGAACAAAATAAATAATGTAAAACATATTTAAGGAAGCAAAGACATCAGATTAAACTGTCAATGAAGAAGTTGCATCTCTAAACCTTCTATTCTTGGCTATTCCTATCACCTTTCTGACGTGTGCAGGTCTCTTGTACATAAAATAAAGAGTTCACTATTTCTTAAGGAAAATCTAACAACTCCTTGCTTGGATATAAAGATTACCATAATAAGGATAGAAAAACTATTGTATTTAAATATCCTTTTCCTAATTGTTCTTATCAGACAATTTCTGCAACCAGAAATTCTTCTACTCAGTCCCAGTGAAGCAATGTTTTCTGGCTTTGGAATATTTCTAAATGATCATTATAAGAAATAATAAAGTGCAGCCTGAAATTTTAGAAAATGTCCCAGTCACGAAGTTATTCATATGATCATGAGGTACATAAGACTGGCTAGTGATAATGGAGTAGCAGAGTAAGATAGACCAACAGATGCATTTTTTTGCCTGATTTCAATGACTCTTGCATTGAAATACCTCAAGATTTCCTTTGACTGCTAGAATATAACACAAGTGGGCTGAAGGATTTTGCAATATAAAGGGAAATGCCCAAATTTGGGTACATTTAAGAATCACTTAGCCTAAGTTCTTCTTGACTGAGTGCATTAGCTCTAGGATGAGATTTCACAGGTCAGTTTCTCTTTCCTACCATCTAGTGAAGGGTTTTATGCTTCTTTGTTCTCAACTAACTAATGCAGCAGTGGCACATGAATGGCATCTAGGAAATTGCTGTTAATGTTAGAAACTCAGAAATTATGATGATCAAGTCATGATCTATGAAAAAATTCAGTAGTTAATTTTAGAAAACACACTTCCTTTCTGCTGTATTTACCACATACATGGAGAGTCTTACAACAAAGTCTCTTACAGTATTTTCTTGTGGGATATTGACTTTTATTGAGTGAATTTTTATTATTTGACACACCAACCCCATAGTGGCCATGTTCCACATTTACCAAATAATAACTTTTTAGAAGTTTTAACTGCTCTGTTAAATATTTGGCACATGCTACTGCTTACCTATGACTGAATATGACTTATAAAAGTATGCACTTAAACTCTTAAACATCTCCTCATATGAAAATGGGAAAATGGATAGATGTGTGGATCACGTGAATAAAAAAGATACTTTTGGATACCTCCTGACTTATATTATAATCATTTTCTCTTCACTTTGTCCTCCACATCTCTGGATTTAACTTTAGGAAACATTAGTGTGGTTACCTAACTTCCCATTGGAAAATTTTTTTATATATTTTCATTATATAGAAGAACATACAAAAATGTCAAAATGTTTGATGATTGCCCCAATTTTGGCTTATCTGATTCTTTCAGCTTTATTGTCTTTCTCAAACGTTCATATAAAAAGGAAACTAAACTATTTATTAACCCACAAAAGTCTTGTACATAATTCAGTTCTGTGCCTTTGCATGAATACTTCCTCCTGCCTAAAACATTCTTCATCAACTCTTGAAATCCTTGAAGATCAGCTGACATATCATCACCTTTTTATGCCTCATCCATTACTCACCTGGAGCTCAGTGCTCCTTCTTCGGTACTCTATCTTACTTTTTCCCAAGTAAGCAAAGTAATTTATGAATTTTTCTGACCACCTCCTAGATAGTTCTCCTGAGCTTAGAGAACCTCCACAGGGCCTAAGACACTGAAAATGTTCAATAAATGCTCACTAAGCTAAGCTAAATAGTGAATTGGTATTTTCATCCTTGTAAATAAAGAACATTCTATTATTAATGTTACATGTAACAGTCTGTGAAGAATCTCACTTAATGCTTACACATCTCTGACTTATTTATGACAACACTGAACAACATTCCTTATTTATACTACTAGTAAACTAATTATTGTATAACAGGGCTACCTTCCATACCTTAAAATAAATACAGAGTTCTTAGATGAATTGTAAACAGAATAGAAAAATTCAGAAATATACCCATTCCTGAAAAATGTGAGTACATATATATGTTTATCAAACTGTCTTTTCTAAGCCATAAGTATTACTAAAAACAATAATTGTGAAAGGGCACCATCTACTACGCAAAGGATGTGTTAGTAGCAAAAACCGCACCAGGTGTTAGACCTGTGGAGTCAGACCAGAAGTTGGTTCAGCAATCTTGGTACTTGAATTTTGGCTAAGAAAGAATTCAGAGCCAAGTATCAAACTCTAAGAGAAAGTTTTTAGAAAGTCACAAGGTAGAAGAAGCCACCTGTAGAAGAAATAGGCTCATGAAATAAGTTACAGAGGCAAAAGAAGGGCCCTTGAAGCTTAGGAGAAAGAGACAAGGAAAACATGCCTGGAGGAAGGGGGTAGGGAAAGACTTGGGTGTGCTCTGTAGGGAGAGCCAAAATGGTCCTCTGTCTTGAGGGTATGTATGTGTAAGTTTCAGGGGAGGACCCCAATAGGATATTCATGAGCTTTCCAGATGAATCCTTTCAGGATCATGGTCTCTACTGATTGGTCATCACCAGGGCAGGGCTCTTTAGTCAAGGCAGCTGGTCCTGATGTCAGATGGCATCACTTGTCTGGTTTTGCTGCTTATCTGGGCCTGGAGGTGAAATGCATCTGAGGCCTAGATGTTATCCTTAGGGGCTAATGCTGAAAAGAGTGTTATCCTTAGGGGTTCATGCAAGGGCACACATGGGAGTCACAGAAGGCCACTCTTTGGTCACTTTTCCTTCTCAAAGTGGGTCTACTGCCTGACTAGCAACATGTCAGGGGAGGAAAGATCGGGGGGTGGGAGGGTCTGAACCACATGACCAGTGATACGCTAGGGGAGGAAAGATTACCCTGTGGAGTGAGGTCCTTGTTTTCCCAGTTTGCCCATTGCTGGGTACCCAGGGCTTTCCACCCTGGTGACCTTCTGTACCTGGCCCATCGCCTGGCTCTACTCTTGTCTGTCTAATTGCCTACCACAGATGGAATACTATACATGTTTTAACACAAATCAGCAACAAGATTAAAATTAATCCCACTGTTTACTAGCCATGTAACTTGAGCAAATTACTTAAATGTCTTAGCTTTGTTCCCTCAGCCTTAAAATAGGAATAGCACTGATCTCATAGGGTGACATGAGGTTGACATGACATGAACACACACACAGATTTTTGGTCTTGCATCTTGTACATCACACACAGTCAGAAGTTTGAGTTTATGTATTAATGACAATGATTAGTATTTTACTTTTGTCAGCATAGAATGGTAGTTGGAATTCCTAATGCATCTCTTTTTTGCACTTTATTTTTTATTTTTTATATTTTTTATTTCTTATTTTTCCATCTTGGACTGTATTCTTGAGGAAAATAATGACTGTATAATAATTTAGTTAATAACCAGCTCATTTATATCACAGATTATAGTTTTGCAGATTTTATTAAAATGGTAAAGTCATCTCCTAAAAATATAACATATTTACCAAGATCTGAATTTATGTGACACTCAAACGTGTAAAGTTTCAAGACTATATTATTTTTATTTATAACCCAAAAGAGCAATAATTACTTTTGTAACCATTCCCTGCATTCTTTAATTTAAATTATAGACCATGTATAAGTAGATATATTATCTGTTTCCATTCTTTGTGGTTGGAGAATGTCTCAAGTTTGGTGTAACCAGACATTACTGGGTGAGCCATGTCAGCCACTATTGAATTTAAGATTAAAATCTCAGGATACAAGAATACTGGAATTAACTTAATATATATGGTTCATTAATATACATTTTATGAGTTATTTTTTAACTCTCTCATGACAGCTCTAGGGCTTTTCCAGAGAGAGGGTAAATCTCTCCCCTTCCAGAACATGTTACTAAACCCCTATTGAAGCTTCTAGTTGAGTCTAACCTGGCTGTGTTTTATTGTAAAGCTCCTGCATTCATAGAATTAATATTCTACTTGGGGATGGAGAAGTTAAAGCTCAAATGATCATAACAGGAACTCAGTATTATTATTATTATCTGGTGTTACCACTGTGTAAAGGAGCAAAATATCTCGTAGTTGAGTTTTACTATAATTTATATCCCATATCATAATTAGTTACAGTTTCAGTGAATTCAAAACTACTGAAATTTTTGTGAATGTGTATTATTATGGAACTGTCAAGCGTTTGGGTGGTCAGGGTGACCTGAACAACTTTATGATGTGGCTAAATCATGTAATAATTTTGAGCCAGAGTTATTTTTAAATAGTGATAATTATCTCTTAGAGATATTGTAAGAGGTACACAAAATAATACTTTTCATGTACTTCACTGAGTGTTTGACAGTCTTTCACTTTCAGTTGCAAGATGCCTTTTAATTCCAGATAATTAAAAATTCCTGGCTGGCATGGCTTAGTGGATTGAGTGCCAGCTTGTGAACCAAAGGGTCATCGGTTTGATTCCCAGTCAAGTTACATGCCTGGGTTTTGGGCCAGGTACCCAGTTAGGGCCATGGGATAGGGAAGCACATATTGATGTTTCTCTCCCTCTCTGTCTCCCTCCATTCCCCTCTTTCTAAAAATAAATAAATAAAATCTTCTTTAAAAAGTGGATAGATGTTGTGGTAGGCAAATTCTAAAGATCCCTTTATTCCCCAGAGATCTCATTTCCAGGTTAGTCAATCAAGCATTGATCTAGGTACTGATGAGAAGGGACTTTGCATCTATAAGTAAAGTTCCAAGTCAGTTGAACTTACAGAGAATTTTAACTAGTCAGTAGAAGAGGAAGTTAAAGGAAATTAAAGTGTGAAGGGAATTCGACTAATGATTCAGCTTGTGTGCTAGAATTTTTTTTAAAGCACCCCTGATAAGGAATAGCTAGCCACCCTAGGAAGATGAGAACAGCTCCTGGCCAGGAAATGAGGACTTCAGTCACATCACCACAAGGAACTGAATGATACCAACAACCCGAATAAGTTCAGATTAAAAAGAGCCCAGGTGGCAGACCCCTTTAGTGTAAGACCCTGAACAGAGAACTCAGTTGAGTTATGCAAGAATTGTGATAAACTGCAGAAATTATGAGATAATAAATGGGCATTGTTTTAAACCCTCTTCATCTGTGGTAATTTGCAATGCATTAATTGAATATCAATACAGATAAATTTTAGGTTTCCTCACTTTAGAGTCACCATGCCTTCTTTTAACTTTGACTGCTTTTTATTACTGTCTTTGTACATTAATGGGACAAAAAAATTTTAATTTAAATATTTGCCCCCAGGCTAATTATGTTTTAAATCACTTGATCCATGTCCTTAGCTTTTTATAGGTTTCCACCTGTATAATCAGATAGGGGATAACATAGTTGTTTTATTTATGGACAGAAAACAAATGTGCTAAATGTTGTTATAAATGTGCTAAAGGTTGTTGGAATATCTTGGTCACAGCTGTACAATGAGTTACTGTTGTCAGTTAAACTCCTAATGTCCTTTCTTCTCTTGGGTCTCTTTCTCATCAGTTGCATGTGGTGTTTGGCTTTTACCAACATGCTCCCTAGATTTCAGGTAACACCAACTCTGATTATGCGTTGAGCTTTATGTCACTCCTTCATCTGACTCTGATCATTTCTTACCTGATAAAAATGTTTTCCAAAAATGAGTATTCCTCTGACTGCCTTCTTGCCTTCACCACATGTTTTGACTCATGTATTTTATATGTTCTTTGATTCCAACCATCTCCTTTCCACAGCACCTACCACAGAACCTGACCACAGCTCTGTGCACATGTAAAACTTAGAAACTGTTGATGACTCCCAAGTTTATGTTTCCAGTTTAATTCTTCCCTGGTCATTGGAGCTCATGCCCAACTACCTGTCAGACATATTCATTTGATGTACTGATGTCAGGTGAAATACAGAATAAGCAGTTAAGAATTTAAAAATATAACTATGTACCAAATAGTGCATGGGATGTACTTACCCTAAAAACATATTCATTGTTTTTCTGACATTTAAATAAAACTGGGCATCATGTGTTTTTACTTGTTAAATTGACAAACCTAGTTTGGTGCACACTGAAATCTTGCAGTCAAAATATATAAACCAAATTAATATTTTTTGTCTCCCTCTATTCAAAGCAGCACCTGTGATATCCTCCTCTGTTAATTTCATTTAGCCAACCAAGCCTGACTCCTCAGGGGCAAAATAGTGTACCTGACTAATTAATAAAGCACAAATGCTAGACCACCTGATTATAATTACTCAGGTCTACTTCCCAGCACCAGTACCTATTAGCTGCACAGCCTGTAGCAATCTACCAACCTTGCTAAGGCTCTGTTTCCTTATAGAGGGTCCAGCACAGACAATGCCCTTTTTTAATTATAAAATCTTTTATTAAAAAATCATAGGCATGTGATTCCGTAACATAACAATATCACACTCAAGCACACCATATGATATTTTAGGTGAAATGTTCAAATTAAACCTATAAATTGTGACATCCATATTATTACTCTTCCAACCACACTCAAGCAGCCCTTACTTCTTCCAAACCCTGTATATATCATGAAGATGACAATAGTAATAGCCCACATCAGACATGTTTCATAAGACATAATGTCAAATCATGTTGAGCACTTAGATAGGCATCTAGAAGCCACTCAGTTCTATCTCTTCCCCATTTATAACTCTTCAGATGTTCAAGGGGTGTAGGGAAATAATGAATATCTTGATTTTTTCAAATATTCATATAAAATATATTTATTGGGTAGTTGTCTAGAGCAGAAATAAAATTACTCACTAAAGTCACATCTACATTTTTCATTTTATGTGTCTATAAATACAATCCTGTACTGTATCTCTATTACAATATTTATTTTTCTGGTAGATGAGGAGTTCCTCTTAATTTTGTGCAGATGCATAATTTTAAAAGTCCATTTTTCCCCTACTATGAACTTTGTAAAAACTAAGGAATTTTCCTTTGGCGGATCTTAGGAATCTGGCTGTTTGTTACAGATATATGCTTATATTTCAAACTTTTGAGGAAAACATTTAACCAAGTACTGAGCAATGGAAATATTTAAAATGTAAATGTTCTACTTTTAGGGAAAGCTGTGGGTGAGGTCTGGGTTGTACATGGGGTTGTTTCCCCTGACACTATTCAAACATTTGGCAGTGAAGTAATAAAAAATATTTATGCTTTGGCAGAAAATTATATAATATTCAATATTTCTCATAGATTCTGTGACTTGAAATGATTAACTTACATCTGCAATTGCTTGAATTTGGCATTGTAATAACTTGGACAAATTTAATGTTACAATATATTTAGATATTTTTGTATATTCCAATCATTAATTAATAATTAATAATTGAACCTGAAATTACCTGAGTAACTACTGTGTATGAGTCACAGTGCTAGGTACTCCATGGCTCTAGGAATTCTTCACTAAGGAAGATCTACCTTGGGATCTGTACCTTAAAGAGGGTAGAAAGAAGTGATGGGCCGGATGGACTGGAGAGGAGATCTGAGAGCCTCAGGGTTCATGAGGATGCAGTAGTCATAACTCATGTCTGAGCTGGGGCAATGTCAATGTAGAGGAGAGTATTCCAGGTAATAGTCCAGGTAACAATCCAAGCCTGTGCTCAAGCCACAGCAGCCTGGAGAAGAGATATCCATAGATGAATCCATGCTGTGCTGGAGAGGTACAAAAGTAGAGTAGAAAGAAACTCTCTGTAATACCTTTCAAAAGAACACTAGATAATGTTATTTAAAATACCGGTTCAGGTTAACGTGATGATAATCATCAGCTAAGGAAAGGGAGCTGAAAGCTCTGACATAATACTAAATGAACTGCTTATACTATATGTGAATCGGGAATATTAAAACTCCTAAGTAATTTCCAAGAGAGTTATTGGACAAAAGCCTCTTGACCTGGATGGTTTTATGTCACTCATAATGACTCTGGCAGCATCAGTCCCTGAGGAATGAATTAGGCCCGGAGATAGCATCAGGCCAAGGGTCAATTTGCTCTTTGAAAGGGTCCATCTGTTAACATGGGATAACAGATTAGAGGCTGCAGCCCAGTCAAAGCTTGAACCCAGCTGATGCCACTCACCTACTGCCCTGTACAGGTAATTAATGTCAATCAGAGCATTCCTGGGACTATTGCAAAATCTGAAATTGGGGCCTGACATTTGAATTCTAAAGAAAATGTTCCCTAGTTCCCTCTTAAGACATTTGTCTATTTTAAGCAATCACACCAAAAATATGTTAAGTGCTTCAGATTTTCTCATGCGTCCTCTTATCTAAAAGCTATTTAGGTGATTAGCCTCTTCAGAAGTAAGGGTGGAGAAGGATTTTTTCCTCCTTATTTTTAGTTACAATGGTAGGGTTTGGTTTTGTTTATTTGTTTGTTTGTTTTGTTTCCACATGTTTTTCTTGACCTATAAATCTTTGGGGAGAGATGCTTATGTTATTGGTGGATCTGCAGGGTTTATCTCAGTAAGACCAAAGCAGTATGCTGGAGAGAAGCTGCTGATTTTCAGGCATGCAAATAAACAAGATACCACATGGAATATGCTAGAGGCCAAATAGAGGACAAGGAAGCAAAGCACATGCAAAAGCTACATATTAGTGATCATAAGAGCTGCATAAATTTACAAGATTAGAAAAATGTAGGAATTTCATCTCTAGATACAATCATCAAAATTACTGGCTATGCTATCATTTTACATAATAAAATGTTTTATCATATTGCTATCATATATCTATCATGATAATATTACCTGAAGTTTAAGACTGCTAAGCTAGTGTTGTAAGGATCATGAGAGACAACAACTATTCTAACACTCACAACCTCTACCCTTCCACTAAGCCTGTGTCTCTGTACCCCAGCCTCCAACCTATCCCAACCCTCACCTCCCCTCAAGAAAGAAAATGGTCACTGAACATCAGGATTGTATCCAAACCAAGAATAGGTTGAGACAAAATACATGGTTGCTTTGGTTTTCTGTTTCATCTTATCAGGGAAGAGGGTGTTCTAGATAACTTTTCAGTCATCTGGCTTTTATTTAACAGTTAACTATGGCCTCACTCTTTAAACGCTCATCTCCCTTGACATTTAGAGCAATATTTTGCTTATCATAACTTCTCATATTTCTTTTTAAGTTATTCTCCTTCCATCTCCTGCTAAGTGCACTATGATACTTCTACTTTGTTCTTTAGCTCATATTTCTTTTCTGGAAGATCTTAAGTACTTTTATGATTTTAACAATCATCTACAGGTGAAAAATGCCAAACCACTATTTAGCAGTGACCCCTCCTTGGGTTTCAGATTTGTCAATTTAAATATCTGTTTAAGTCACTCTTCTTAGATGACTATACTATAAGCATTTTAATTCTCAATATGTGCACAATCTGACACGTTATCTTTTCTCCAGCATAGGCTGCTTTATCATACACAGTACAGGGTCTGGTAGAAGTAATGCCTGCTTGAATGTGGTTGGTAGGGCCCGTGAATGTCTCACATGACATGGACAGCAATTTGAACACTTCACCTAAAATGTCATAAGGTGTGCTTGAGTTTGATATTGTTACATTACAGCATTACATGCTTATGATTTTGTAATAAAAGATTTTGTAATAAAAAGGGTATTATCTGTGCTGGACCCTATATTCTATTTCATGCTGAAGAATCCTCTCATTCAATGGAGCACTCTTTCTGGGTATCATCTCCTCATTGTATCTAACAGTCATGCTAGTCTTAGTTCTTTCAAAAATCTTCTCTTCCTTTGTCTTCCCAGTCCAGTGCCTAGTTGAATCCTTCTTCACTTTTAGCCCAGAAAAATGTCAAATACTCTTACCTTGACCATTATATCTATTTTAAATAAATACTTGATCAAATTACCCATAATTGATTGATTAATCAAATAGATATTTGTTAACTAATATCCTTCAGGTGCTGTTCAGGGTGTTGAGATTGCAACAGTAAAAAAGGAAGTATACAGTTCCCCCCTCACTAATTTTTGTTACTGGGTTGCAAGAAGGAGGAATATCTAAAACCTAATTGAACATGTAAAGAAATAATAAAGTTACCATTGTTGGCACGTGTGAAGGAAACATATGCTTAGACTGAAAACAGCAGAAGGACATAGAAGCTTAATTCAGAGGTGGTCAAGGGAATACCTTTCAGATGAAGTGAAGGAGCCATGATAAGTATACGTGAGGGGCAAGGATGGTCACGGTGCTGTAGCACATTTTGAGCAGATGGGGCATATACACAAACACCTCTGGTAGAAGAGAGATTGTCATTGTCAACAAACAAAACAACTAGCACTGGGACACCATGAATAAAGGTGAGAGGATGTTAATCAAGATTAGGAAAGGACAGAAGTCTGATCATCCAGAACCATGTAATCCAAGGTATGGAAAATGCATGTCATTGTATTGCGATAAAGACACTAAATGTTTTCATGCCTGAGTAAAAAAGTTCATGGTCTATAGAACAAAGTTTACATTCCAGCTTTTTAGCATGAAATGTAGGTCCTTCACAGTTTAGCCTCTGTTTTCCTCTGAGCTTTGTCTCTTGATACCTGAAATTTTATAATATAGGTTTTAGGAGTTCTTCCACCACTAAAATTCCTGCTTTATGTCTCTGTGGCTTTTTGTTACTTTCCTCTTTGGTTTCCTGGAGTACTCAGTTTCTTTGCTAAACTTCTATATAACTTAAAATCCCACTTCCACTTATTATCATCTTCAGGAACTTCAGGCAAGCTCAGTAATAATACTTTTTGTGCTTTCATATGAGTATATGTGTATTGATACCATGTGAGTACCTGGAGTAAATGATTATGTATAAATTTACATATATACAAACACATATACACACACATATGAGGGGGACCCAAAAACCTCAGAATTTATTTATGAAAAATTGTATATTTCTTATATCTTTAAACTTCAGTCACCTTCAAACTTCTCTCCGTTTGATGACATACATCTATTGAGACATTTTTTTTCCACTGCTCAAAACAGTTTTTAAACAGATTTTGATGCCTTTTAGTACTTCTGCCATTTTTTGTTTCACCTCTTCCATGTCAGCCAAACATTTCCCTTTGAGGACCTTTTTTCATCCATGGAAACAAAAGAAAAAAGTCACTTGAGGTGAGATTGGGTGAATAGGGAGGGTAGGGCACAGGGGTCGTGCCAGTTTTGGTCCTAAAATGCTGAACACTCAGCATGGTGTGGGTAGGTGCACTCGTAAATCACCCATCATGAAATGGGCAAAGACATTAAGAGTCTTAAAAAAACTCACTGAAGCTGAACCCAACCTCTGACAAAAACAACGCCAACTGGTACACTGATACACTGATACACATGGGTCCCTACAACACTCACCTAACAAGAGAAGCCAGCCCTCCAGAAGACAATTCTGGTTTTGGGAGTTGTGTATGTGTGTACATATATATTATATATATGTATGTATATTATATTATATTATATTTACATATATATAATCTCCATAAATTTGTACAAGGCATTTTAACAATACCTGTATGATATGATGAGTAGTTATTAGAAGTAAAAAATCCTTTCATTTCATCCAGTGACTACAAGAGTTAATCAGTTTTATTCTCTGTATAGTTTTTTTATGGCTGCCTGAACAAATTACCATAAACTTGGTGGCTTAAAACAACACAAATATATTACCTTTCGGTTATCTAATTGAGAAGACTGATGTGTCCCTGGGATAAAATCAAGGTATCTATAGTTTTGCATCTTTTGTTGAGGCTCCAGAAAAGAATCCATTTTCTTTTCCCAGGCTTTTAGAGGCCACTCATATTCCAGGGCTCACAGTCCCTTCCACACCTTCAAAGCCAGCAGTGTTGTGTCCCTGCGTGATTTCCTTCAGTAGTCCCAGCCCCTCCGATGGACTCTCCTCTTCATCACTCTCTTCCACATGGAAGGACCCTTATCATTACACTGAACTCACCAGGACCTTCCAGGTTAATCTTCCTTTTTTTAAAAGATAGAAGATTAGCAAGCTTAATCACATCCATGATCTTAGTTTGCACCAATGGCCTGTAGTAAATGGTGGGTAATGACCATCACAGCTGATCACGGGGGCTGGGGAAAGGTTTTAGAAAGTGTTGTCTGGCATCAAAGTTGTAGGGTATGTGTGAGAAGTGACTGCCTAATAAAAAGTACCTTTTTTTTTTTAACAAGGAGAGTAAATTTTAAACTTTTGAAATTTACAGGTTAGAGATCCCAGTGTCTTAGGTATCTATTTCCTCACTTCAGTATTTGTAAAATACCAAGACTTAACAAAGGAATTAATTGCTGAAATCCTACTGACAGATGTAAGCCTCTGCCTTCTTTTGTAGAGTAACATATTTTTCCATGAGACAACTATTTCTCAATTATACAGAGATACATTCTCAATGTTGTGTGCGCTATTTCTGTATGCATTTCATAGTGACCCATCTTGGCTTCAAGGGCCATATTGGTGAACCGGCAATGAAGAGAGTTGAGGTTATTTACTCAGGATTATTGCACATACCTCTCTGCTGGATGCATTCTGGTTCCAGATGGTCTCCACTCAACATAGAGCACAGTGTGTCCAGTTCTCCTGCCATCTCACCCCTACACTTCTATTAATGAGGCCTCAGTGAGTAAACGCAGCATTTTCATGGGAAGGTGATGTGGTAACAGTACAAACAAGCAAACAAAACTGAGGAAGCGTGTCATGTGAGATGGTATAGAGAAACATGAAGATAAATGACTAAAAAGAAAGATTAAGGAAAATATAACACAGGTGTTTTCAACTATCTGAAATGCTGTCATGCGGAAGAGCTGGGCAGGTGTTAAAAGGAAGCAAGTTTAGATCCAATGTGAGGAAATAAATTAACTGTGCTACCTAAGAGTGAAATGGGCTCTTTAAATCAATCAACCAAATCAGTCTGATGACTACCTATTGAAAAGATGTCTTCATTTGTCCAGAGACTAGAGAAGATGACCCCAAGAATGATTTACAGCTTTTATGTTTTACTAAATATAGATTATTCCAGCCAGAAAATCTATGAAAGAAGAAAAACTTTGGTTATCTAATTGTTAAATTATAAGCTTTCTCAGCAAATGGAGATGAAGGCTGAAATTATCTTGGAATTGTTAAATCAGAAGAGTTGACTTTATATTGATGTTTCATTATATACTCCAGGCTGAAAGCCAGTATATGGCCTAACTTGGCAAGCTCTCCTATTGCAGATCTTTAAGAAACAGAGAACATCTAACAAAAGCAAGATGACCACAGATACACACATTATAAAGTATTATTCCCTAGATAATAGAAAGTGATTTCCCCAAGCTAAGGACAACATCTCATATCTCCTGCTGAAATGCAAAACTGAGAACATGTTTTCCACCACAAAACTAAACCGTATGGGCTACTAGATTTAAAGAAATAAGTAGCAATGTATACTGTGTCCATTATTGAAGGGTGACAGTCTAATTTCGTAAAGACTAGATAAAGTGATGAGCTGCATTTCTGTGAAGCTACAGATGTATGCCACTTTGACAGAAGAAAATTCTATTCATTTTGACTGAATTTTAGCCTATGTTCTAGTTTGCCTGAGTGTTCTTAATTCATGAAATGCAATACCTTAAAAATAGGAAATTTTATACATTGCTGACAGGACAGTAAATTGGTGTGAACTTTCTATGTGGCATTTTGATGAGATGTTTCAAAAGTCTTAAGTGTTTGACAACCTACAGCCAACTTTTACAATTAACCATGATAAATAATCATGAATATGGGCAAGGAAGTAAATACAAGGCTAGTCATTGCAGTAGTGTGCAAAGATTGTAAAATAGAAACAACCTGAATACCTATCATTATAACATCATTTAAAGGTTCATCCTTCCATAAAATAGCATAGACTATAACCAATGAGTGTATTATAGGTTAATGTTTAATGACATGGAAAACTGTGTACAGTAAGTATTATAAGTACAAGTATGTTATAAAGCAGAATTTATAGTTTGATCTAATTCTGATTAAGGAGTAATGGCAATGCAGGAGGAATGTTAACAGTGATTGTCTCTATATGCTAAGAGTACCTAAATTTTCCATATAGCCTTACTTAGCTTATTTAAAAAATTACCAGTGGTCATTATACTTAATCATTAGAAAATATTTTAAAACCAATGTAGCAAATTAATTTGTATCAGCTTGCTAAAAATTGATATTATACTTAAAATTGAATGGACTATACAAAAATTATGATGACTCATAATGTGGTCACTGTGGTCTGAAAAAATATGAATTTGGTAGGAAATGGGTTAAACAAAAGCAGGATTAGACCTCTTGAATTAAGGAAACCACAAGAAGGGATCAAAGTTAAAATAGTAATATTGAAATATTGAACATTTTTTACTTTAACTTGAAGTATGTTTGAAGTTGTTTTTTATTATTGAATATGTATCAACATCTATATAGTGAGTGATATATATGCGCACAGTATGTTGGTTATTTCTGCATAAGGAAAATTAATATTGACAGCTAAATTTAAAACCTTCACAAGAGAAAATAAATTAGCCAGAGGTTTATAATAGAATTATTATTTTCTGGGTCTTGAAAAACTATTTATTATTCATAAAGTAAGGACATACTCTTTTAAATATAATAATGTTGATTTGTTCACATCATTATTCACCTTTACAAAATAGAATCAAAGTAGAATAACATTGAAAATAACATTGAAATCATTAAATATTTTATATGTAAATTGCTAATACAACTGCTTATTCAGGACAGCAATAGTTTCGAGAAATTATACATTAAAAAGTTAGGATATGCAGTGCAAGTTCTGTGTATTCACATGTAACATCATCTTTGTGAAGATCATTAAGCCAGGTGGGTTCTCTTACTTAAAAGTAGCTACTTTGTATTTCTTTTTCAAAAAAATTTATTTATTTTTAATTTTTTAAAGATTTTACTTATTTCTTTTTAGAGAGGGGGGAAGGGAAGGAGAAAGAAAGAGAGAACATCAGTGTATGGTTGCCTCTCAGATGCCTCCCTACTGGGGACCTGGCCTGCAACCCAGGCATATGCCCTCACTGGGAATCCAGCTGATGACCCTTGGGTTCACAGACCAGCACTCAATCCACTAAGCTACACCAGCCAGGGCATTATTTATTTATTTTTAGAGAGAGGGGAAGGGAAGGAGAAAGAGAGGATGAGAAACATCAATGTATGGTTGGTTGCCTTTCGTGTGCTCCCTACTGGGGACCTGGCCTGCAACCCAGGCATGTGCCCTGACTGGGAATCGAACCTGCAACCCTTCACAGTCTAGCACTCAATCCACTGAGCCACACCAGCCAGGGCTCTGTATTTCTTTTATAAGGATGCTGTTTTTAAACCATAGAGTCATGACATTTCTATTACACTTAATGAAATGTATTTAGATCAGAGGAAGATATAAATATCACCTTCACTGCTGATTTTATAACTTTAGGGGCCTTTGTAATGAGCTGAAAACAATCCTATGATTTGAGATTTAAAAATACAAAATATCAAAGTGATAGAAAGGCATTTACTTAGCATTTTCCCATGACAATATAATTAGAAAGTAAAATACTTTAATAAAGGAAAAATACACTTGACAAAATCTGTCATGTAAAATAAGAAATTATGTTAAAATGCATTGTTTTCATGCAGACATTTAATATCAAGTGCTTGTTGAAGTTGAATCATTGAATGTGAAAATATAAAAAATATTTATTTCAAATAGGCAGAAGTTATTTTAAAATATTTATGAACTGTTCTTCATTAAAGTTTGCTCAACATATCAAATAAGGAAATTTTATGCCAAGTATAGTTCATATTTAAAGAAATCTTCCTATTCTTAAATCTAAAATATATACTTACCATTGAATGGTAGAGCATATTCACCAATAATATATCTAACAAGAGGTTAATATCCAAAATTTATAAAGAACTTAGACAACTCAGCACCAAAGAAACAAAAATCCAATTAAAAATTGACAAAGGGCCCTGGCTGGTGTGGCTCAGTGGATTGAGTGCTGGCCTGTGAACCAAAAGGTCACCGGTTTGATTCCCAATCAGGGCACATGCCTGAGTTTTGGGCCAGGTCCCCAGTAGAGGGCATGTGAGAGGCAAGCACACACTGATGTTCCCCTGTCTTCCTCCCTCCCTTTCCCTCTCTCCATGAGTAAATAAATAAAATCTGTTTAAAAAATGGGCAAAGGGCCTGAATAGACACTTCTCCAAAAAGAACATACATCAGGCCAATAAAAATATGAAAAGATGCTCAATGTCACTAATCAGAGAAATGCAAAATAAAAACACAATGAGATATCACCTCACACCTCTCAGAATGGCTTTCATCTGTAAGTCAAGTGTTGGCAAAGATGTAGAGAAAGCGATACCCTAGTACACTGTTGTTTGGAATGTATGTTAGCGCAACCATTGTGGAAAACAGCGGCTCAAAAAATTAAAAATAGAATTGCTGCATGACTCAATGATTCTACTGCTGGGAGTATAAGCAAAGAAATCCCAAACACTGATTTGAAAGAATATATGCAGCCCTATGTTCATTGCAACATTATTTACAATTGCCAAGATACAGAAGCAGCCTGAGTGTCCATCAGTAGATGAGTGTATAAAACAACTGTGGGACATTCACACAATGCAATACTGCTTGGCCATAGAAAAGAAGAAAATTTTACCCTTTGTGACAGTATGGATGGACCTGGAGAACATTATGCTAAGTGAAATAAGCCAGTCAGTGAAGTACAAGTATCACGTGACTTCACTCATATGTGGAATCTAATGAACAAGATAAACAAACAAACAAAATAGAAATAGACTCATACATACAAAGAACAGACTGACAGCTCTTAGAAAGGAGGAGTTGTGGGTCTGGGTGAAAAAGGGAGAGGGATTAAGACAAAAATCCATAAAATACATGATTAGATTGCCATCAATGAAAAATCATTTGCATACCCAGTATGCTGTCAGGCTCTAAAAACATGCCTATTTTCATTCACAAAATAAAGTTTAGTATTGCACTTGATTCTGCTAATATATGATTTTTAAATTGCCTGGTTGTAGTAGTAGAAGCAGAAGATAAAGTAGTAGAAGATGACTTGGACATAACCCATTTTATTTTCATAAAATCTGAATTTGAGGTAAAGAATTTGTCCCATTCATGTAGATTCTAGTTGAATACAAGCATCTAAACAACAACAAAAATAATTTAAATGATTGTTATATGGATAATTACCTCATTTTTTTCAAATAAGATATGATGGAGTCCCTGTCCTTACCTCATAAATGTCTTTGAAGATGTATTTTACTCAATTTTTCTAACATCTCTTTTGAAACAGAGTCTTTCAGTTGACAGATCTCATACAGAACTCTGCGTCTTACTTCCCCTCCCCCTGCTGCTCAGGTCAGCAAATCCCACAGCCAATCCACCCAGATGCTCAGGCTGAACCAAGAAACGATCCAGATTCCTCTTTTCTCCGATCCCTCTCTCCTTAGAAGCTGGCCTGCCTTTGCTGTCTTTGAAAAACGTTTTCATTTGTCTGGTCCCCCCACCTGAATCATTCTACCCTTGTTCATATCGTTAGTATCTCCGACCCAGATTACTAGGTAATCTGCCCAACAGGCCCCCTAACCATCCCCCCTCCCCTCAACACCCCTTTCACAGTCCTGCTACTAAAATGCTGTTAGTTCAAACCCTATTAGATCATATTATTGGCCTAAAACTGTCTAATGTTTTTGTTGGGTTAAAATTAAAGTCTAAAGCCCTTAACCAGAGTCTTCTCAGGCCCTGTGAGGTCTAGTCTCTCCCTCTGTCTTCATTGTCTCCGTGGACCACTCACTTGTTCTCTATACTTTATCAACACTGATCATTTGGCCGTCCTCAAAAATGTCCATCTATTTTGCTTCAGGGTCTTTGGTCTTGCTTTTACCTTTGCCCCTCTTCCAGACACTTTTATTACTGATTTGTTTCTGATCAGTCAGCTATCAGGGAAATATCATTTCTTTGAGCACCTTATCTGTCCCCCTTGTAATAAGTTTCTAGACACCAATTTAACATTGCATCCATTTTACTTCAGATATTTTGTCTTTATTTGAAATTCTTTTTAATTTATTTTATTGCTTATGTGTTGGGGACTCTATTTTCTTTTTTTATTATTGTTCAATTACAGTTGTGGGGATTCTATTTTCTGTTCTAGAATTTTAACTTCATTTTATTTACTATTGTATCCTCCAGAACCATACTCAGACAAAATAAGTGTTCAGTAAATAATACATAACTGAATAAGTCTCTGGACCCATTGAAGCAAACATTTTTTAATGAAAGATGTTTGATTGTTTTTCTTTTAATAAAGTTTAACCCCAAATTGCAGAATTAACCTTATACATTAAAGTCACCTTATAATGTTTTTTTAATATACTTAAAAATTTTATCCTTTCACAAGTATGCTTTTTTTTTTACTTGAAATCCTCAGTGGAGGGGAAAAATTAGGACAACTGTATCTGAAAAACAATAAAGTTTTTAAAAAAAAAGAACTCCCCAGCAGATATAGTAACATATTTTCCTATGTGTCTTTGTGACTTGACTTTTCTTTGTTAACACATTCATAGCTCACCCTTTATTTCTTCATTATCTGAACTCTTCTTGTCACCTGACTCCATGTGGCTCTGTGCATGTACACTGCAGCGCATACACATGTTGGCATTCACCGCTCAATAATTATTTCTTCCCTAATGCCAGCCTTATAAGCCAGAACCCTAGCCTCTATTATGTAAGATAATATGTTTTAAGGAAATACATGTTATTCTGTGCTCCGTAACTGGTATGGAGTTACCTGAGAATTGTGAGAAAAAGGAAAAACTATTATAAAGTATATGTCAACAAATTTCAATTTCTGTACGAGGTTATACTTGTGATACAAATTAAGCCCCAGATGAGGTTTCATCGCCTTCCTAGAAGATGGTTTTGATGTCAAGCCTAAGCACACTTCCTGGTAGATCAGTGTCTAACCTATCGTATGTTTCATTTTATAAGTGTGAAAATGTTATGTTTGTGCCAGTATTCTAGGTATATAATTTATTGCCCATTGTTATATGAAACAGATCAAACAGACTCAAAGGTTGTAGATCAAAGGGACTCAAAGCTTGGTGATCCCAAGGCTTATCATAACTCTGAGGAGCTCAGGAGGGTAAAGTACTGGGTTAAACATACTGTGAAATCCAGTTTTCCCAAATATGATATTGTAAAATGTCATGTATATATATTACTATATATACATACATACATACATATATATCTGCCTCTATAAATTTCTCCTGTTTTCAGACTCATGAAACCACATACTGTATTTTTTTTATTGTGGAGAACTAATGACCAGGTGTGATCTCCGCAGTGTCCTGGACAAGCTTAGATAGAGTGGGTTAAACTGATAGTGTTTCAGCCTTTCTTTCAATGTCCAAATAAAGACCATTCTGCTCTTTATTCAGAACACTTTGAGCAGTTTTGTAATACAATTCATTTTTTCTCTCTCCCAAAAGAGTCTAGTCAATACAATCCATTGGCTGCATAATCAAAATCCCTCAAAGGAGCAGGTAGACATAGAGATGCATCATTCCTCATTTATTAAGTTATCACAGTTTATTTCCATGCATGAGCTTGATTTTGAAGTTTCTGCAGTGCTCCAGAGTTAGATGTAACCTGACCTCAGGAAGTAGTGGTCAATGAAGATGATAATCACTTAACCTAATAAAAGTTATCAAAGATAAAGGATAATAATATTAGGGTGCTTGTACACTTGCTGGTGCCTTGTAGTGGTCTCACTACGGGCTGGATAAGTTTCAGACCATGGAATTCTGGTCGCAGTCTGATTATATAATGCAGGTAAAGGTACCAGAATAGTTTTATTGCAGTTTACAGTACAGACATTCTGTTCAAATACACATTTATACTTAATCTTTATAACATTATGAGAAAGATATCATTACTTTTTTCATGTTGCTGATGAGAAAGATTAAACCAAAAGATGTTAATAGATTTACCATCAGTCAGCTCACTAGACAGAGCCAAGAACTGAAACCCTAAGCTTACTCCAAACATTACACAGATACAGGGTGTATTTTCAGGACACAAAGCCCATTGAGTACATTTTCTTTTGTCCATTAGTATTTTACCTATCTATGCATCTATCTATCTATCATCTATCATCTCTTTATCATCTATCTATCTACCTATCTACCTATCTATCATCTATCTATGTACACACAATTTTCAAGTGATTTTCCTTCGACTATGTGACTTTCACTGAAGGTCACACACATTTTCTCTATGCATAAGTGGAAACGGGGTAAGTATGCATTTTACTGAATTTTACATTATAGAAGACTTTCATTACTTGTCTTATCTTAAATGATAGCTACATAAAGGCAAAATGTATAAGAAAATGTTTAGCCATTTATGCTTTTTATATGACTTGTAAGATCAGACTTTATATATAGTTTTTAGGATTTGAATATCTAGATACCTCCATATTTGTTCAGCTTTAGATATGATCTAGAGATCAGCATCCAAAATATAGAAATACTTTGCTAATAAATACACTTTTATTTTATTTATTTCTTTTTCAAGCACTATAAAAATATAAAATTCAGAAAATTTAACTTAGAGCACATCTTTATAGTTACTCATTTAATATCTTAATAACTTGAGAGTACAGGATGATGTCACTATTGTTCTCTATAACATTCTAATTACCTAGTACATTTCTCAGCACATAGTAGTAACTCAATAGATACTTGTAAACTTTCAATATTTCTGTAAGATGAGAATATTTAAAACTCAAATCCCATTATAAAACTTAAGACAAAATTATTTTAAGGGTGGATAATTATGGCAAAATTCAATAAAACAAAACACTTAGTATCAACTGTAGCATTGACTATTACAGACTTTGAACTAAACGTTTCCATCTTTACTCAAACAGGGAATGAGATGCCAATCTTAGTCTAATTCCAGCAATATCTAAAGTTTATTCCATGTAAATCTGTAAAGCAAAGTTCAATTACTCGATATTAGTGGTCTCAGCATTGATTTCATATTGGATGCTAACAGAACATGGCATCTAGAATAGAGAGAATAGTGTTTTTGTTTATTTATTTTATTTGAAAATAGGCCAGAGAAATTTAGATTGCTTTCCCTCTAGAGAGAGTTCACACTTCTCTCTGCTCTGGAGCCACCACAGTTGTCGTAACCACCCAAAGGAAAACTGAAATATTAAACAACATTGGTATAGCAGGTATGTTTTTCTTTAAAGGAAAATATACCATTTTCAGAGCTAAAGTACTATTTGTAAGTCTTTCCCTTTAGGAAAGGGACTTTCCAATTCCTATTCTCTATTGTAATTTCTGATGTTATGAATCAAATCCTATCAAAAGAAAACAATAAAGAATATGGATTATGAGTTACTTATTTTCCTAAATATGGAGTAAAAAAAAGAAAGCCACAAACTTCTTTTTCTTTAATGACTAGGAATTGCAAAATTGCATGACCCCATGCCAACTTCAGCTAATTTGCAGTTTGGGGACTTGAGAGAAGATGACAGCTGTAGACAGTGTGCAGGGAAAACCACCTTGCAACACATTTCGTGAAGTTGCAGCCTCTGGCTTTGACCTGGGGCCAGTGTTCCTGGAGACATGATGAAGTGTGAAAAGTACTGGCAGGCATTTTAGACAAAAAAAAAGTTAGGCAGTAAGGGAAAATGGGGACCAGGAGAGATTAATATTTGTAAGGTTTATAGCAAAAAAAGGCAAAGCAATAGGAAGTAAAGAAATCCCTGAAGGGAATTTCTTCCAACAGCAGCAGATTAGAAACAGGATGAGCCTTAACAAGAAGCTTATTTTTCCAGCTGGAGCCTTCCCTACAAACCTGAGGTCTATTTGGGAATGACAGACAAATGCCAAGCAAATGCAAAATCAAGAAATAATAATAGAATTTATAGTCACTGGGACAGTCTCGGGTGGGGGAAGGAAGAAAGAGAGAAGGAAAGAGGGGGAGGGGTGTAGTAAAAAAAAAGGGGATAAAATACAGTAGAATGTACTGGCGTTCTGAACTTGGAACATTTTGGTAACATAGCAGAATAACATTCTTGCTGTTGACTGCATATTAGAAAAAAGTTTGAAGTGTCCTAGCCTAGATATTTTCAAATTGTATAGCCACAAGAAATAAACCAACCAAATGCATATGGAGAATCCCCACACTGATGCAGAAAAGCTGATCTGACTTAAGAAGAGGGGGCAGGCTTGGACCTGTATGCACTCACCTCAACTCCTGCCTGGAGCTTGACTCCTGGGGACTGAGAGACTTTTTAAGGCTTTTCCAAAGATTTGAAAGCAAACTTGAGGAAACTGAGTCCAACGTCTCAGGACCTGTAGAGGTCCATTTTGAGAGCCTACCTGCTGTAAGGCCCTGTCCCTGTTTCCTGAGTTCTGAACTTTCTAGAACTCTGCTGAAAACCCAAGTCCTCCAATATACCTCCTCCCATTGTGGGTAATGGCTACTCTCACTCTTTCATAAGGGACAAAAGACTGGGGAACTCCAAGTTTACTCTGAAAAACACAGGATCATCCTTTTCTCCTCAAAGTGGACACTCCCACCAGGATGATGCAGAAGGCAGAGACGGTATAAAATTAGGCTTCCATTGCTTGCAACTCCATCTGCTTTCATTGGTGTCTTCTGCCATAGATGGGGTTTTCAACAGTTTTCCTCAGCTTCTGCAGCCTGCGTTGACACCTTTAATAATCATTTCCAGCAGCTGCCCTATCCCTGTCAGCTTGCAGCTTTCAGCTTCTACTGGTATTAGCTTTGCTTCAGATGTTTCCGTTAGCAGCTATTACTTCCTTCTCTGGAAGGTTAATAGTGTCCCACCATCACTGAGCAGCTGCAGAAGAAAACTCCTTCCATCCTGAGTACCACCTCCTCAGCATAATGCTTAGAAACAATTCTGTGAAGCCTTTTAACCACAGCTACTTTGCTGTACAATTCTTTCAATGTATGCATTCAGATATCCATTTACTTTCACTGGGAGAGCGTGCCTTGTGTGTATACATATTATTATATTGATGTTAACTACTTTCCCTTTAACCTTACCTTGAAACTGAATTCTGAACTTGCTGGTAGAAGCACTGGGTGAGTGTCATATCTTCTACTTTCTAAAAACATGATCTCAAGAAAACCATACAATCTCATGTCCCTTATTTGTTCAAGTGAAAATAAGTCCTAATGACCTCCAGAACCACTGGAAGCTTAAATAAAGTTAAATGAATGTGAATATGTTTTGCAAGCTGTAAATTATAATTCAAATATACAGCTCTGTAAAACCACAATCACAACAGCATCAGTCTATTTCCGCTGCTTTGACTTTCTTCCTCTTAAGGATTGGACTGTAACAAAAAATATATGTTTTTTTAGGGAGGAGAGTGAAGCTGAGATTGTAATTTAGCAACATCTATACTGAGACAGTAGGGTACTTGGCAAATCTCTCAATTTCTCTTCATCTACCCTCCATGTACATGGAGGCAATTCCTTTGAAATACTGAGTAATTAAGAAGAGCTCCCCAGGTAGTCCATAGTTTCCTATGTAAAAGATACTCACATGCACAATTCTTGGAAATTTAAGATAACCCAACATCTTTTTGTTAGTGAATAAAATCATTGAGTAATCTGAATTTAATGTCTTAAGTGTTCAGTTTATCATTCAGATTTGTCTATTAAGGAGTTTGTGTTATTATATATAATTTCACCAACAAGCTTCTATTTAATTTTGTGCTATATGTAATGATGTTAAATTTGAATTTCAGATAAACAACAAATAACATTTTAATTTAAGTGTGTCCCATACAATATTTGCAATTTGCCTGCCCGTTCTCCTCTGTTCCATCTGTCTACAGTGTCTGTCTTTCAGGGGCTTAATCCGGAATCTAATGCTTCACATCTTGACTCCTTCCCCTTCCATTTTATCAGCCACAGAAGTCTGATGGGATCTCTAAGTTTGTTTTACATTTATCTGTTTCTTTCCACTCTCATTGGCATTTCTCCGCGAGGAGTCGCCATTACCTCTGACACTGACAGCAACAACAGCATCCACATTAGTTTTCCTGCCTCCAGTTTTTCAAGTCTCCCTACAGCAATCTAAATGCTATACTAATGCAAATTGGGTCATGTAAACCAGAAAGTTAGCCTCTTGAAATCAGAGCCTGGATCTTTTTTTCTTACCTCTACTTTCCTAGTGAGTTACACATTGATTCATTCTCTCAACAAATATTTATTGAGTGTCCACTGTACACCAAGCCATGTTCTAAGCACTGGAAATTCAACAAGACAGACAAGGACTCCGTGCCCAAGGAACTTATATTTAAGTGAAAGATAACAGGGACGAACAAAATAAATAAGAAACTATAGGTAGTGATAAGTACTATGACACAAAACTTGGAGCGTCACAATACATGGCCAGTGTACTTAGATATGTGGTCAGGCAAAGCTCCTCCAAGAGAGTGATGTGGTGAATGGCTACCACTCTCCTTCTTCTAACTGTTTTGTGGGTCATCACTGTCCTCTTGTGATAGCTAAGGTGCTTTTTCTGGTCCTTATTTCTCATTTTGTAAGGCTAATCTGTAGCCACTGTTGAGCATTCTATATAACCTTGCCAATTGAATTTCGTCCCTCTTACACAGTGGTTCTCACGCTTTAGTTGGCATTAGAATCACATGGAAGGCTTGTTAAAACACGAATTGCTGTGCTTCACCCACAGGGTTTCTGACTCGTTAGATTGGGGCTGGAGAATTTGAACATTTAACACATTGTCCCCGGGGGATACTTTGGCTGCTGGTCCAGGCGCCAGCTTGGAGAACTCTCGTGTAAGCATAACCACCTGCAGTCTTCTTCCTTCACATTCTGTTCTGTGGAGGTCTACTCTCCCACCTCCCCCTTCACTTTGCCTTTGTGTGTGTGTGTGTGTGTGTGTTATTGGCTTTTATTAATTTTTAGGTCTCAGTACACTTTTATCTCCTCTAAGAACATTTCCCAAATATAGGTTTTTTTTTTTCATCTCTCTCAAGAGCTCCATAGAATTATAGTGTACCCCAATCGTACACATTATATTATGGTTTCCTGTTGCCTTCTGTATCTTTCTCACTCACACCTCCTTGACTGTGTTTTCACTGGTGTATCCTTATGCCTAGCACAGTGCCTGACATGTTTTTAATTTTTTTATTCAGGAAATATCAGTGCTCTGATGACAGCTAGTCCGATCAAATGATTGCCTGCATGAGCTTTGTGAATATAGAAAATAATTAGATATGATAAAGGTACAATGACAAATAATAGATTAGTTCTTGAAAGAATAAGGAAGCCCTGACTGGTGTGGCTTGGTTGAGCTTTGTCCTGTGAAGCAAAAAGTCACCAGTTCGATTCCCAGTCAGGGCACATGCCTCAGGAGCAGGCGGGTTCCCTCTCGGGGTCTCCTGCTCACATGTTGATGTCTCTCTCCCTCTCTCCCTCCTTTCCCCCTCTCTAAAAATAAATAAAATCTTAAAGAAAAAATAAAGGACATGAATGAATGGTTTCCATTAAAATAGTTATTTTTCAATTTCTGAATTACTACTTTCAAGAAAATAGTCCCTCTGCCTCTTTTTCTACCTCACCTTTATAAAGGTGACAAAGTACTTTCTTTTAATGACATAAACTACCAAAGGGGTAAAGATAGTGCTGTCTCTACTCTAAGTTTGGATAGATTGAGAAGGGAGAGTCAAAACATTTTTTTCTAAATAAATGTTATAATGTTTCCTTTACCCCACTCAAACAAATGTTTTCTCCCATGTATATTACATTTACAGGATCCTAAAACAACAAAGGCAGTTAGCAAAAGCATATTGTTATTGAGCAATGAAAGAATAAGGGCTCTTAAGCCTTCTGCGAGATGTTTTCTTAGAGGGGAAATCATATTATGAGAAAAAAACAATTGTACATTAGCCATTCAAGACAATATTAATAAAACTGGGGGAAATAGAACCAACAATTCAGTATTGGTTATTACTTAATCACAAGAAAATAACAAACAATATAGATAGTACAAAGTAAATTTGAGATTAAAAAACTTTTCTGACCATCTAATTATGCATCTTCTCAATTTTCTTTTCTATAAAGGACAGTAAATTCATTGTCAAGGTCTAAGTTAATAAGAAGCCAGGAGCTAAAATATATGTTTGGCTAAAACTGAACTTGCCAGTAGGGGAGCCAAAGTGGAAGAGAGAAAGAGAAAAGGTTAGATTTTAAACAGGAAAAATTGCTTCTCAGAGATGATATGCATTTAGTAGAGCCTAAAATGAATTAGATCTGAGTTGGGAATTCAAACTGTAGGATCTTTAAGGGATTGCTGAAATCCCAGTGCCTACATTTAAGAAATCTATTTTCCACCTTAGAGATTTAGGAAAAAAATAACAATATGTCAGTAGAGGGCTGGTGATAGGGCTTTTTGGCTTCTGGAAAGTCTTGAATGAGTCACTTAATGTCATATGAGAAATAGGTGTTAGTCCTATAAAATCCATCATACTATGAAAGCAAAGCACTGCAAAGGACCTTTAAAAGTCAACCTAAGCATCACTCAGTCTGCACTCATGCCAATTTGAAAATTATTCCAGGATAGTTCTATAAGGCCCTAATAAGTATCTTCTCATTCCATTAGTAATCTGGTATAGTACTTAGTTTTCACTGTCAGAAAAGTCTTCTTTATATATTATTTAAATCCCTTCTGCTTGAGTTTCATTCTATCTCTCTTTCCTCCCTCCCTTCCTTTCTCCTTCCCTCCCTTCCTTTCTTTTTACCTTCCTTCCTTTTTTAAATTCTGTCCTTCATAGAGATGCAGAACACCTAGTCATTATAAATTATGTCTTCATCTTTTATATAATTAATAAATAGTAATTTCTCTCTAGTTAAATAATCTGTTATTCAATCTCACTGATTTGATAAACTTAATCTCTAAACTCTTGCAAGGCCTATTTTTTTCTTAACTAGATACCAGTTCTATTGTCCATTGTTCTTACATATATCAAAACTTCTGTTTATTCATTATACTTTGATTAATGAGATATGGTTTTTCATACATAATTTGATCAGTGACTAATATTAGGTAAGCATCTCAAATATCTCTCACTATTTCTATTCAAGTAAAATGATCAGTGTTGAAAAATTAGAAAAACAGATAAGCAAAAAGAAAAATGTCACCCCCATTCCACTACTCAGTAGTTATAAGTCAATATTTTGCTTATACTTGTAGACTGTTTCTTCCCTAAATTATGTAAGTTTTATATAGTATATTATGATTATTTTCTCATGTGAATGAAATTATATCTTAGAAGTATTGTTGCAGAATTACTTCTCTAATTGATCTGAATACAGTAGAAAAGTAGACATATAAATGTACAAGAAACTAGATTATAATGTAAAATGTATTATAATAAAAATATGGTAAAATTCTAGTGTAACAAAGCAGGACTCAGTTTATTTGTTTGTTTGTTTGTTTGTTTGAATTGTTGTTCAAGTATAGTTTTCTGCTTTTTCCCCCAGCCCTCCCCGTCTCTCTCCCATTTCCATCCCCTCTTGTTATTGTCCATTGTCCTTTATACTTGTTCCTGCAGACTTTTCCTTTCCCCCTTTCCCCCTGAAATTCCCTCCTCTCTTCCCTCTGGTCACTGTCAGCCTGTTCTCAATTTCAGTGTCTTTGCTTATATTTTGCTTATTTGTTTGTTTTGTTGATTAGGTTCCTGTTAAAGGTGAGATCATATGGTATTTGTCTTTCACCACCTGGCTTATTTCGCTTAGCATAATGCTTTCTAGTTCCATCCATGCTCTTGCCAAGGGTAGGAGCTCCTTCTTTCTTTCTGCTGCATAGAATTCTAAAACTGTGTAAATGTGCCACAGTTTTTTGATCTATTCATTTACTGAGAGGGACTTAGGTTGCTTCCAGCACTTGGCTATTATAAATTGTGCTGGTATGAACATTGGGGTGCACAGGTTCTTTTGGATTGGTGTCTCAGGATTCTTAGGATATAATCCTAGCAGTGGAATTGCTGGGTCAAAAGGCAGATCCACTTTTAGTTTTTTGAGCACATTCCATACTGTTTGTTTTCCACAGTGGCTACACCAGTCTGCAATCCCACCAACAGTGCACTGGGGTCCCCTTTTCTCCACAACCTCTCCAACACTTGTTTGTTGCTTTGTTTATGAAGGCCATTCTGACTGGTGTGAAGTGGTGTCTCGTTGTGGTTTTAATTTGCATCTCTCTGATAGCTAGCAGTACTGAACATCTTTTCACATATCTCTGGACCCTCTGTATGTCCTCCTTGGAGAAGTGTCTGTTCAAGTCCTTCACCTATTTTTTTAATTGGATTGCTTGTCTTCTTAGAGTGTAGTCATGTGAGTTCTTTACATATTTTGGAGCTTAAACCCTTGTCTGAGGTATCATGCAAATATGTTTTCCCATACATTTGGTTCTCTTTTTATTTTAATATTCTTTTCTTTAGCAGTGCAGAGGCTTTTTATTTTGATGAGATCCCATTTATTTATTCTTTCCTTTATGTCCCTTGCTCTAGAGGATATATCAGTGAAAATATTTCTGTGTGAAATATCTGAGATTTTCCTTCCTGTGTTCTCCTCTAGGACTTTAATGGTGTGGTGACTTATATTTAAATCTTTTATCCACCTTGAATTTCTTTTTGTGTATGGTGTAAGTTGGCTCTCAAGTTTCATTTTTTTTTTTTTTTTTTGCATGTAGCTGTCTAGTTCTCTCAACACCACTTGTTGAAGAGGCTACTTTTACTCCATTTTATGTTGCTGCCACCTTTGTCAAATATTAATTGACCATAGAGAATTGGGTTTACTTCTGGGCTCTCTGTTCTATTCCACTGGTCCATGTGCCTGTTTTTGTGTCAGTACCAGGCTGTTTTGATTACAGTGGCCTTGTAATACATTTTGGTATCAGGTATTGTGATCCCTCCTACTTGGCTCTTCTTTCTCAAAATTGCAGCAGCTATTCAGGGTCATTTATGGTTCCATATAAATTTTTGAAGTGTTTGTTCTATGTCTGTGAAATATGCTATTGGTACTTTAATAGGTATTGCATTGTATCTGTAAATTGCTTTGGGTAGCATGGACATTTTGATGATGTTAATTCTTATGATCCATGAACATGGTATACATTTCCATTTGTCTTTGTCTTCCTTGATTTCTTTCTTCAGTGTCATATAGTTTCCTGAGTACAGATCTTTTACCTCCTTTGACAGGACTTAGTTTTAAATGACAGTCCAGGAGAAACAAGGATGATTCCACACATGATAATGGTGTTTTAGTTAGTAGAGGATAAATAGAGTCTCCCTTAATGGAAAATATAAGACAGTAAATGGAGAAAAATTATCACATGGACACTAAAGTATAAGACAACTGTGTTTTGATATAGCTGCTGGTAAACGGAATACAAAGGCTTATGAGTTAAGCTTTCAACAGGGAGAACTGTTTATCCTTTCTTACTTTTTCTCTTTTACATTGTTATAAATACAGTCCAGGTCTTCCATGGGCAAGCTAGGCATACACCTCAGAGGATGGCTTACATCTCTTTCTTTTATGCATGAGAAATTGTAAGATTCTTTGTAAACATGTAGTTGATAATGGGCTATCACAGAGGACACTCAGTGATGAAGTTAACTTTTAAAAACATTTAACCTCTTATTTATAGACTAAGTTCAAAGATAGTAAAATAAAAACACTATGCCAATTCTAAACTTCACTACTTATGTATGTGAGCTGAAAAAAATACTGAAGTTCTCTGAGTCTCAAGGGCCTCATCCAACAAATGGGATTAATATAAGACCTACTTACACAGGAATTATGAAAATTAAGATGTATGTATGTGGTGATATCACAAGTACAATTGGTTCTCTTCAATTTCTTGTATGTCAGGTATCAAAACTGCCTCTTTTTTCTCTCATCCTCACACACTATGTCCAGGTACTTCACACAATCATCCAGGATTTACAAGTGTCTATAGTGCTTGTTAAAACAATATTACAGACAGATACGTTATAAGAGTTCTAATAAGTTTTATGTCTCACAAAATGACTGGACATGTCGTAGATAAATTATCTAAGTATTTTCAATTCAGATAATTTCAGAAAAACTAATCCAACTGTGAATTATTTTCTAATGGCTTTATTGAGATATAATTGGCACACAACACTGTGTAAGTTTAAAACGTACATAATGACAATCTGATACACTTATATACTGTGAAGTGGTCACCACAGTAAGGTTAACTAAACCTCCATGACATCACATAATTACATTTTGGGGCATGTGGTGAGACTTTAAATATCTATTCTCTTAATAACTTTTAAGTATATAATACAGTATTTTTAACTAGTCACCATGCAATGTGTTAGATCCCCACATTTACTAATCTTACAATGGGAGAATTATACACCTTGACAAACATTTCCCTATTTTTTCTACCCGTAGTCCTTAACATCCATTATTCTACTCTGCTTCCATCTGTGAATTCTTAAGACATAAGTAGTTGTCAAACATCTTTAAGTAAGGCAGTTTTATCCCTGCTCCCTATTTTGTTTTGTTTTTTTCCCTTGGGTCTTCTTGAACTATATAGCTCAAGTTTTCTCCTCTTAATTCTTACAGATTCTACTTTCTGAAACCCTGCTGGAACAAAACTTCAGAACTGAATCCAAAGTGTGGTTTATGTGTATCCCTTGTGCTTTCTCAAAGGATGTTTTATTGCCACCTGCTTGTACATTGTCACACAAATTGAATAGAAAATAATTGGCTTATTAATAGTGTTAAATATGTAAGGACAGGAACTATATACTCTGCTCTAAAAAAATCACAGTAGAAATTGTTCTTTATCTTCTGAAAAGTTCAAAGCAGAGGCATGCACGTGAATGGCAGAGGCCAGCATTCAGTGAGTGCCTACTCCGTTCCACGTTGTTTTAGGTGATTCACCTGCCTCCTATCATCTATTTTTCACAACCAACCTGAGGCAGAATTATTAATGTAAAAATTCATGCATGTGGAACATTGACAAAAAGGCTGAAAGTCAAACAGCAAGACTAAGCAAGACTGATAGGGCAAGATTTAGCTTTGTGGGTCCTTTCCATAAAAAGTTGCCTTCGTAATAAAGGGAGTTCTATATCACAATGTAAAGAGACACTGGAACTTAAAGGAGGGGGCGTTACAAGTCAGTTCTCCAAGTAACCCTCAGCAGCATTATCCATTTCTCTACTGATGCCATTGAGTAAGACTTGCTTGCCCAGGCTAGAAGCATTCCGATCCCCAGACTGCTTCTCTGGAGCTTTAATCTTCTTAGAAGACATGGTAATCATTTTAAAGATTATTTTCCATGTATATCTTTAGATATGCCATGTGGCCGGCCATTAGGCTCAGAGTCTGACGGAAGGCGTATTCCAGGATCAACGTAAAATGTGTCTACAGATGAACTGCCACTTGGGTTAGAGGGCTCTCTGCTGTCTGGCTCACTACTGCACTTTAAAAGTCACTTCCTGGCTTCTCATCGGAGCTGTTATTTTCAAATTTCAGTTAGAGAAATTGGCGTCAACTTTCTATTGTCATGGTCAGTACAAAGAAATGTGGGTTTTATTTTATGATTAGAATGTCTGGTAAATATCCTTTTCACTGATACTGCAGCAGAGACAACCCACATCTCCTCTGTGTTCAAATGCCTTTGTTTTAGTAAATGAATAATCAAAAACAAATACTCTTTTAACACAAAACTGTCTGAGAGTTGATCTCATGATGTGTAAAGCCTTTCATCATATTTAAAGGTGTTTAATGGAATGTAGTAAAACAGTGGGCTCTATTTATCATATTTTTAAAACTCGTGAAATACACCTTGAGACAAGGATGTTCATGCCTTCATTACTTTTCAAAGGAACCTATTTGCAAGTGAAAACTATATCATTTGCCTATTATATTTTGAAATATTTTATGATATAATACTTACTTGCAGCTTCACATGGGACTTAACAATAGGGCCTGACCTATGCATGTGGAAGACAAGTACAAAGACGCTATTAAAAGAAAGGCTGTACTCTGGCTGGTTTGCCTCAGTGGATTAAGTGCCGGCCTGTGAACCAAAAGGCTGCCAGTTCTGTTCCCAGTCAAGGCACATGGCTGGGCTGTGTGCCAGGCCCCCAGTAGGGTGTGTGTGAGAGGCAACCATATATCAATGCTTCTCTCCCTCTTTCTTTTTCCCTTCCCCTCTCTAAAAATAAATAAACAAATTCTTTTTTAAAAAGTGAGGTTGTAGGTCATCTGTTCTCTGTAGTAACTAAAAGTGCTCTACCTTCTGAAAACAAATACAATCACATCCTAAACTACCTGCTCACTCTATTTTCTCGAAAATACCATGACTATGTATATAATAATAATAATAATAATAACAAACATTTTATAAAACATTATTGAACTTGTTCTAAACTAAATAAAATCACAAGGAAAACCTTCTCAGATGATTTCTAAATTTTTGGCCTTCATCTTTCACATTATCCATTCCATACTCATTGCATTACAGCTCCATGCATGTACATGTACATGTACATATGCACACATGTATATCTTACCTTCTGCACATGTTCTACTAGCTGAATTTTCACAACTGTAAAATTTTAGAATTAGGACAATTTTCCTTCCTTGTTTTGTTAGCGTTTCTTTTTTGGAGTTCCTTACAGCAGCTTCTGAAAGTGACAACTGCTTCTTCTAGACTTAATTGTTACAATGTGTAACATTTCCCCATGGCGAACCCATGATGGATTTACTTCTGTAAAGCCATATGTCATTTAGTAGCAGCATTTGAACTCAAAATGTCTTTTTGACCCACAGTTTATAGTTACATGCTGTTTAATTCTGTTGCATCACTTGTTGATGTGATATCCCAAGTGGCTCACAAAAACCAGCTCTTGTGTAATATGTACATGCCCCCCCCCCCCGACACACAAACACACTTCAAGTCATATAAAGAAGCTCCTGGCCCTAGTCCATTATTCCCCCAATCCATCATGGTAAACTGATTCCCTAAATAAATAAATTTCTATTATCATGAGTGTATCACAATAATATCTAAGAAGAACACATTTTTGTGTTTATTCTGAGTGCATCACCCAGTGGTCTTATTTCCACCCAGTAGATAGTCAATGTTCCCTTTGTCTTTTCTTTCCTGATACCCAACCAAATATAGCCATGCTAGAAATTCATTGTCTCCTTGTAACTGTTCAGGGTTCAATCCTGAAAGTGATAGGACACTGTTTAAGTGTATATTTACTGGTGAAGTTTATTTTTGTTGTTCACACTATTCTTCCTTTTGTTTCTTATTGCCAATCTACTGGTGCATAAAACACAGTTACTGAAAGATACCTGTTTAAGAATTCCTGTGAATGCAGTGTGTAGAGCCATAAAATGGTTGCTGTTCTGGTGAGAAATGATATGCAGACACTCATGGCCTAAAGGGGAAAATGGAATGTCTTTCTGGGCTATTAGAAAGATTCTTCCATCTCTTTCCTCAGAGATGTTTCCTCTTTTCTCCTTTTCTTGTCTCTCACATCAAATGTTTCAGGTCATAGTATTAGGAATAAAAATTGTGCTTCCTACTTAATTTTATTCTGCTTTGAGTCTGAAGGGTTACCTTGAAGGCATTACTGAATTAGCAATTTTGTATCTCCTACTGACATGTAGTTATACATTGCAGGTAGAGTCATTTGCAGTATTGATACACACCGGGACCCCCAGTGGATGCCTGAAAGCACGGTAGTGCCTAACACTATATGTACTATGTTTCTTTTTTTTTCTGTAAATTCATACTTGTGATAAAATTTTATTTATAACTTAGGCACAGTAAGAGATTAACAATAGCTAATAATAAAATAGAACAAGTATAATAATATACTGTGATAAAATTTATAAAAATGCATCTCATTCTCTAGTAATTTTTATATTTTCTGGTCCAGATCTCTTCCTGACTCTGTGTAACCCAGCCTTAGCCTCGGTAAATGCCTTGGCGTCACTTGTCACAGGGGATCCCTTGCTCACATCTTCTTATAGGCTCAGTGCTTTCTGGCACAAACATTGCCACCAACAGGAACACCTTTTCTGTTTCTGTACTCCACCCCCAAATTTAGTGCTTTTCTTCATCTTAACTAAGTACTCATGCTCTGTGATGTAACTTTTGAAGTGTGAGTTGCAGCAGCAAAACTAGCCCAAATTTCTTTCTCTGTCTTCTCAATATCTCAGATAGATGATACACCTTGGTCACCTCAACATACAATTTTTTATGTATTAAGTCTAGAAATTTCACCTTTTTTTCCACTTAATTGAAGCAATTTTTCCTTTTCTTCAGAATATTGGGATTGCCCGCATTGCTACTCCTATACTTTGGGGGGCATTATTAAGTACAATAAGGGTGACTCAAACACAAGTGATACTGTGACAGGAGAGCTGATAACTGAGCTGGAAACTAAAGCAACTGATGGGCGGGGCATATGCAGCTCGGAGACGCTGGACTGAAGGGTGGTTCCGGTCACAGGCAGGACAGAATGTGATTTTATTAGGCTACTCAGAAACGTGCACAGTTGATAACTTAGGCATTGTTTATTTCTGCAATTTTCCACTTAACATTTTTAGGCCATGGCTGAGCACAGGTAACTGAAATTGACAAAGTGAAACCACAGGTAAGGGGTGATGACTGAATTATAACTTTAACAGGAACCAACAAAAATGTTCACCTTTATGTTACAGGGATATATAGCTTGGACAATACAAAAATTCAAAATGAGCGTTGTCACTTAAAAGATCTATCTTGATTAGCCTTCAGCCTCCAGGTCACTTTTTCTTCTACTCTTTATGTAGTTAGGTCTCTATATTCCCTTTTCCTGTCTTTCTGACAAACGTTTGAGCAAACAATTAATTCACATCTTAGTTGATTTCTTACACCTGGTTCTCCTCTCTTGGAAAACTGCTTGACCCAATTAAGTTATTAGATCATTATTTGGTTAATATGCAGGCCTAAAAACCTAGTTTTGTGATCATACTGGTAACAATCCCATCCTTTCCTAGCAGGTTCTCAGCAACCAAGCTTATCTATGATTGGTGTGAGAAGTAAGAATGCCAATGAATTAATTTTCACTAACTGCATAACCATAATGAAACCTAGAAAATTTATGTCTAAAATAAAGGTATTCAAAAGCCAAAAATTAGCTACTGAAGCATTTGATGACCAGGGAATGAGAAAAGAGGACCGGATAAAAATTAAGTGGCATTGGACATTATTTAAATAGTAGAGTATAGTGCAGAAGCTCTTCAAATTAACTATCCAATCTCAGCTTGAACAAGTTCTAACTAAGAAGCCCTAGGCAAATCATTTAACTTCTCTAAACCTTAACGTGCTCAGTAGTAAAATGAGAGAGACGACAGTAAGTTACCTCATATCAAATGATGCAGCCTGTGAGATACTTACAGGGCCTAACCTGTGCTGTTTGATGCCATTACTCATGCAACCTCACAATGAGGATGGAAAAAACATCATAGTTAAAGACTTTCAACTAAGGTGGTTTCTCCCCCAGACACTCACTGTACACAGACATCGACCCTGACAATATTTGCCACCGTTCCTCCCCTTTTATGGTGTTTCCAGAACTGGCCAATAATCGTTTTAAGCTACACATTTTCTTCCTTTAAATTTGTGTTAGACCTATTAGCCACTCTTTGCATGTTCATGGCACATTCTGCCTCTGGAGGGTCATCTTGCAGATGTGCTGCAAGCTGTTCAGTACTCGAATTTACAGTTTAACTCTCAATACACAACTATATTCCTCCATTTCTCTTGTTATATCTCTAGTTACAAAACCAGGTGTTTTCACAGGTGACAAACACATTTGGATAGAGTCATCTAATGTCAGTGCAGACTCTAGAAAAGAAAATGAACTGTGGAAATAACACTACCACAGAGTCTGGAGAAAATTCATTTCAGATCAGTGAATTGGCCAGAGTCAGTGTCTCTGTGGTCTGAAGGAGGAAAACACCGAAACATTAAAGCAAGCAAACACTCTAACTCTCTTAATCTCCAGTCATTTCTGGCTGAATTATTGAGCATAGGTATCTTTGCTATGAGGCTGGACTATTGTTTTTATATATTGTATATTATTCCCACTTGCCATTTTGGTTAGAGTAGTAAATATATAACTTGTCATAAACAATAAAGCACTATGTCAGATCTCTTTGAAAAGTTTTTTTGGGTTTGAGGATGTGGATGACAGATTTCTTGTTAGATTAACTTGTAGGAGAAACTGGACATGTAAGCCTGAAGAGAATTCTATGAGTCATAGCCCAGGCACTCATGAGCCCAGGGTTTCAGGGTCAAAACTCTCACTCTGAGGTGTAGGAGATTTTTACAGCAGCCCCTTTGGTGACAGCTTTGACTTCTGTGCCCTCAGGTCTTGACTAATTATTCCTGAATTTGGGGATAAGACCCGCAGATGTGGACACATTCACTAACTTGCTCTCTGGGAGAATACTTGATAATTATTCCCTCCTCAAAAAAAACATTGATAGATGATGACAATAGGTAAGTAAATAAGTGTTAGATAGATAATAGAATTTTAATTTTAAAATTTACAAATATACATGCAGAAATCAAGTTTTCAATTGTTTAGTTTTATATAATGCTATATAAGAGAAAATTCTCTCCCACTGTTCTCCACACCCACTATCACTATCACATACTTCTTGTGTGACATCGATGGAATCCTTTTCACATGAATAGGACTGTTATCATTTCTGGGCTTTAGATGGGTAGGATGACATTCAGAGAATTTTGATAATTAGGTCCAAATCTCTCAGTGAATGGTAAACTCAAGCTTCAAACCCAGGTTGTCTACCTTTGTGCTCAGTGTTCTTTTGATTAATTCAATTTTGAAATAAATATACTTGCATAAAAATGCACTTTTACTTTAGACAGTGCATATGAACTAATGGTTGTGGAAGAGAGGTAAAGGAATATATTGTGGTAGGGAGATTAGTCAGCAAAAACACAGGGTCCAGCAGAAGTGACGCCGGCTTGAGTGTGGTTGGTAGGGTAATAATATGGGCGTGATAATTTATAGTTTTAATTTGAACATTTCACCTAAAATGTCATGTGCTGCGCTTGAGTGTGATATTACTGTGTTACAGAATTACATGCTTATGATTTTGAGTTAAAAGATTTTGTAATGAAAAGGGGGCATTATTTGAGCCAGACTATATATTTAACAATTTTGAAAGTCAGAGCTGAAGATGACTGAGAACATAAAGCTTTCTAGATAAATTGCTCCTGGGCTTTGGAGGGAGCACTAAAGGAGGAAATTAGATAGGGAATAGAACTGTGAGAACTTTCACCAAAGCTTCTGAGTAATCAGAGTTTGCGAGTGCGATGCCTAAAGGAGTAAGAGTGGAAACAAAGCAACAGACAAACTGCATGAGACAAGCTGAGGCTGTGAATGGCTGCAGCAATAATACAACACTGCGTGCGTGGGAAGACCCTTTAATTTACCAGGAAATTAAAATCAAGGTGTGACTATAATTTGCATATTTTAATTGCTACTTTGGGTTTCATCTCATCTTTGTTGGGATTACTTCTGAGTGTGTATACATTCTCTCTCTCTCTCACATACACACATAGATAGTAGTGATTGATCCAAGGTGTCTGTCATTTTGGTGTACAGAAATTTATTGGAACTTATTTTAGGAAGGGTAAAAATAAACTTAAAGTCACTTTATTTAAATCCAATGCTAGAGGAAAATTAAATCATTCTGAGTCACAGAGGCTAATATGGGGTAGAAATTAATGGGTGTCTCCCAGTTGTGTCATTTATATCAAAAGCAGTGCTGTGAGGAAATTTCAAAAGGTTTTACATTGAAAATCATACCAGGGAGAAAATGACTTTCACGCACAAAAAAAATGGTGACCAAAAAAAAAGTCAAAGTAATGTGATGTTTCCATTTGCTATGTAGTCCTGTTTGGTCCCTTAAGTGTTTAGAAATCTGACCCTTGGTCTTCCCTAATGATTTTGAAATGAAGCTGTTGAAAACTGTGATCAGCAAACACCTTTCGCTCTCACTACATTTTTGTTTTGTTTTTTCTCTGCAGACGTTCTAGGTTGCCACCTTCCAGTTTCCCTCCCCAAACTGTCCTTCCCTAAAGAATCTTTTTTTAAGATGCTGAAAGTGAATATGTCCTCTTCATGGAAGTGGGAGCAAATGAACATGTTCAGGGAATATTGTAACATTTTTATGATTGAAAGAGAAATGTTTTCTTCCCATCTGTGGTTTCATCTGTGAGAAGTAGAGGAAAAGTAATCACAGGAGTCCATTAATATTTTCAGTTATTATTCCCAAGTGTTTTATGACAAATGTGCAAGATGATGGAACTAAATGACCCATTTTGGAAAACAATCTTGGACTGACACGCCTAGGAAATTAGTTTTACCTATGTGTAATGTGCAAAGATTCTTAAGGAGGTCATCTCTTTTGCTTATTTCAATTTATTGACTATTAATTTAGATGGATTTAAGATGAAAAAAAGAAAAATATAATTATTTTGCTCAGTATTCGCTGATTAACACAAAACCAGTTACTACCACTTTGAACTTGGTGGCTTGTGCATATGATGAATATTTATGCTATTTTGATTTGAGTTCAATTTTTGTCATAGGACAGGCAGTATACAGGGTAGGAAGAGCATGGGTTACTTCTGCCACATAACTTGCTATATGGAAAATTCAGAAAAGTTGCTTAAAGTCTTGAGTCTCAGTTTCCTCCCCAAATTACTTTTTAACATTGCAGTTTCAATTATGTAAGGTATGATGTATGGCATCATTATCAGTGCATTTTAATCCATATAGTCCTCCCACTTTAGCTTATCTTCTCATATCTAGAATCTCCTGAAGAACAGAATCATGTCTATAATTAAGTGAAAAATAGTTAGGGGTGACAATGAACAGATAGGAACAGATCTGTTTATCCATCCATAGATCTTCAAGTTAAATACCACAATTTTTTTAGTATGATCACATGTTCCCAGAGGTGCAAGAGACTAGTAGGAACAAAGAGTGGAAAGATGTAGTGAAAGCAATAGGTCAGACACTATTAAAGAAAACTAAAATACAGAGCACTCAGAGGCTGATGAGAGAGCTAGAGTATCTGTCCTCAAGAAGGATTTATTAAGCTACTCAACAAATACTTTCTGAGAATCTACGCTGAGTCAGGCACAATTCCAGAGGATGAAAGAGGAAATGAATGTAGCAAGAATTGCTATTTTGTAAAGCTTCCGTAGTTAAGGAGAGAGTAAAGAAATGATAGTGATAATTAGCATTAAAGAATTACTTTTTTTTATTTTTTATTATTGTTGTTCAAGTACAGTTGTCTCCATATTCTTCCTACCACTCTCTCCAGCCCCACCCATCCCCACCTTCTACCCTTGATCCTACCCCTCTTTAACCCCTCTTTGAGTTCATGTGTCCTTTATACATGTTCCTTGATGACCTTTCCCTTTTCCCCCATTATCCCCTCCCCGCAAACCTTCTGGTTACTATCAGTTTGTTCTTTATTTCAATGTTTTTGGCTATACTTTGATTGCTTGTTGTTGTTGATTAGATTCCACTTATAGGTGAGATCATATGGTATTTGTCTTTCACTGCCTGGCTTATTTCACTTAGCATAAGGCTCTCCAGATCTACCCATGCTGACATGAAGGGTAGGACCTTCTTTTTTCTTTCTGCTGTGTAGTATTCCATTGTGTAAATGTACCACCATTTTTTGATCCACTCATTTACTGATGGGCATTTGGGTTGCTTCCAGCACTTGGCTATTGTAAATAGTGCTGCTATGAACATTGGGGTACATTGGTTCTTTTGCATTGGTGTGTCAGGATTCTTAGGGTGTAACAGCAGCAGTGGAATGGCTGGGTCAAAAGGCAGTTCAATTTCTAGCTTTCTGAGGAAATTCCATACTGTTTTCCACAGTAGCTGCACCAGTTTGCATTCCCACAAACAGTGTACTAGGTTTCCCTTTTCTCCACAACCTTGCCAGCACTTGTTTGTTGATTTGTTTATGATGGCCATTCTGACTGGTGTGAAGTAGTATCTCACTGTGGTTTTAATCTGCGTCTCTCTGATGGCTAGTGATGCTGAGCATCCTTTCATGTCTCTGGGCCCTCGTATGTCCTTCTTGGAGAAGAGTCTGTTCAGGTCCTTTGCCCATTTCTTAGTTGGGTTTTTTGTCTTCCTGGAGTGGAGTCATGTGAGTTCTTCATATATATTGGAGATCAAACCCAAATATCATTAGCAAATATGTTTTCCCATACTGTTGGTTCCCTTTTCATTTTGTTGATGTTTTCTTTAGCTGGGCAGAAGCCTTTTATTTTGATGAATTCCCATTTGTTTATTCCTTCCTTTATGTTCCCTGCCTCAGGGGACATATCAGTGAAAATATTGCTGCATGGAATATCTGAGATGTTCATGCCTATGTTCTCCTCTAGGATTTTAATGGTGTTGTGACTTATATCTAAGTCTTTTATCCATCTTGAGTTTATTTTTGTATATGGTATAAGTTCATGATCAAATTTCATTTTTTTTGCATGTAGCTGTCCAGATCACCCAACACCATTTGTTGAAGAAGCTATTTTTACTCGATTTTATGTTTCTACCCACTTTGTCAAATATTGACCTTGGAGACTTGGGTTTATTTCTGAGTTCTCTAGTCTGTTCCATTGATCTATGTATCTGTTCTTATGCCAGTACCAGACTGTTTTGCTTACTGTGCCTTGTAATATAGTTTGATAACAGGTATTGTGAGCCCTCCTACTTTATTCGTCTTTCTCAAAATTGCTGAGGCTATTTGGTGGCATTTATGTTTCCAGTTTCTTCTGTATCTGTGAAATATGTCATTGGTATTTTAATAGGGATTGCATTGAATCTATAAATTGCTTTGGATAGTATGGCCATTTTGGTAATGTTAATTCTTCCAATCCATGATCACAGTATATGCTTCCATTTGTTCATGTCTTACATAATTTCTTTCTTCAGTGTTGTATAGTTTTCAGAGTACAGGTCCTTTACCTCCTTGGTTAAGTTTATTCCTAGGTATTTTATTTTTCATATTGCTATAGCAAATGGGATTTTTTTCCTGATTTCTGTTTCTGAAATTACCTTGTTGGTATACAAAAATGTCTTTGACTTCTGAATATTGACTTTATATCCCACTGTTCTGCCAAATTCACTTATTAGGTCAAGTAGTTTTTTTGGTGGAGTCTATAGGGTTTTCCATGGATACTATCATATCATCTGCAAACAATGACAGTTTTGCTTCTTCCTTTCCAATGTGGATGCCTTTTACTTCTTTTTCTTGTCTGATTGCTGTGGCTAAGATTTCCAATACTATATTGAATAGAAGTGGTGAAATTGGATGTCCTTGTCTTACTCCTGATTTTAGAGGGAAAGCTTTTAGTTTTTGCCAGTTGTGTAAGATGTTGGCTGTAGGTTTCTTATTTATGGCCTTTGTTATGTTTAAATATGCTCTCTCTACTCCCACTTTGCTGAGTGTTTTTATCATAAATGGATGCTGTACATTATCAAATGCTTTTTCTGCATCTATTGATATGGTTATGTGATTTGTGTCTTTCCTTTTGTGTATGTGGTATATTGTATTTATTGATTTGCAAATATTGTACCATCTGTGCATTCCTGGGATAAATCCCACTTGATCATGGTATATGATCTTTTTAATATATTGCTGTACATGGTTCACCAATATTTTGTTGAGGATTTTAGCATCTATACTCATCAATGATATTGGTCTTTAGTTTTCTTTCTTTTTGTGTCTTTATCTGGTTTTTGGATTAGGATGATTCTGATTTCATAAAAAGAGTTTGGGAGTCTCCTCTCTTCTTGGATTTTCTGGAATAGTTCATAAAAGATGGGAGTTAACTCTTCCTTAAATATTTTGTAAAATTCTCCTGTGAAACTGTCTAGTCCAGGACTTTTTTTGTGCCAGTAGTTTTTTGATTACTGCTTTGATTTCACCAACTGTTATCTGTTCAGGCTTTCTAATTCTTCATTCAGGTTTGGAAAATTATATTTTTCTAGAAATTTGTCCATTTCACCCAGGTTTTGAAATTTCTTGTAATATAGTTGTTTGTAGTAATTTCTTAAATCCTTTATATTTCTGTGGTATCAGTTGTAATCCCTACTCTTTTATTTCTGATTGTGTTTATTAGGGTCCTCTCTCTATTTTTTTGATGAGTCTGCTTAAAAGCCTGTTAATTTTCTTTATTTTTTCAAGGAACCAGCACCTGGATTTATCGATCTTTTGAATTGTTCTTTTAGTCTCTATGTCATATAATTATGCTCTGATCAAGGTTATTTCCTTCCTTCTATTTGCTCTGTGCTTTGTTTGTTGTTGTTCCTGAAGTTCTTGTACATACAGGATTAAGTTTTTTATTCGAAATGTTTCTATCTTTTTTAGGTAGGCCTGTATTGGTATGAACTTCCCTGTTAGGCTGCCTTCACTGTGTCCCATAAGTTTTGGACTGCTGTGAGTTCATTTTCATTTGTTTCCAGAAACCTTTTGATTTCTTCCCTGATCTCTCTATTAAACCATTCATTGTTTAATAGCATGCTATTCAATCTCCATGAATTTGAGTGTTTTTTTAGTTTTTTCCTTGAGGTTGGTTTCTCGTTTCAGGCCCTTGTGTTCTGAGAAAATGCTTGATATGATTTTAATTTTCTTGAATTTTTTGAGGCTTGTTTTTTTGTCCTATAATGTGGTCTATGTTTGAAACTATTCTGTGTGCTTTTGAAAAAAAATGTGTATTTTGCTTCTTTGGGATGAAAGTTTTTATCTATATCAGTTAAGTCCTTTTGATTAGGGCATTGTTCAATGCCACAGTATCCTTGTTGATATTTTGTTTGGAAGATCTATCCATTTTTGACAGTGGGTGTTAAAATCCCCTAGTATAAGTGTGTTGCTGTCTATATCTCTCTTGAAGTCCTCCAAGATTTTTATTATATGTTTGGGTGCTCCTATGTTTGTTGCATATGTGTGTATAATGTTTATGTCTTCTTGATGTATTCCTTGCTTGAGTATTATGAAGTGTCCTTGGTCTCTTTTTATGACCTTTGTTTTGAAGTCTATTTTGTCTACTTTAAGTATTCCTACCCCAGCTTTATTTTCTTGTACATTTTCTTGGAATACTTTTTTTTTCAAACCTTCACTTTCAGTCTGTGTAGTTCTTTTGTTCTGAAGTTGGTCTCTTGTAGGCAGCATATGTCTGGGTCACATTTTCTTATTCATCCAGCTACCATATGTCTGTCTTTTGATTGGAGCATTTAAACCACTTACATTTAAGGTTATTATTGATAGGTATTTATTCATTGCTATTTTACCTGCTTTGTACCTATGTTCCTCTGTCTCCTACTCTTTTTTCCCCTCTTATTAAAGCATTTTCTACAGAGCACTCAGAGGCTGACAAGAGAGCCAGAGTATTGGTCCTTGAGAAGGAGTAAATTCAGCAAGCGGAAAATAGTCATCCTTATATTTATTAAGGCACTCAACAAATCCTCCCTGAGAATCTATGATTGGCCAGACACATTTCCAGGGATATAAGAGGAAACGAATGTAGCAAAAATTCCCATTTTGTAAGTTTTTATTCTAGTTAGGTAGAGAGTAAAGAAATAATAGTGATAATTAGGGTTAAAGAATTATTTTTAAAAAAGGAAAATGAGATAAAAGTGTGAGGGGTATAAAAAGTAACATATAAATAAATTTTTGAAGAAAATGGGGGAACTGTGTAAGTAAAAGGGCATTTCAGACTAAGAAGCTGAAGGTACAAAGGGCCCTGGGGCAGAGGTGCTTTGGATGTGGGAGGAAGGGTGAGCAGATCAACGTGGCTACAGTGAAGTGATCCAGCAAGGCTAGTAGGAGATGAGACCTGAGAAGTAGATAACCTGGCCACATAGTCATATAGAGCCCTATTGGTCATTTCTAGGGCATTATCTTTTACCTTAAGTGATGTGAAAACTCATTGGTGGATTTGAGCAAAGGAGTAACATAAGATATAAAGTCACGAAAGTAGAGTAATTTGACTATCAAAACCAGTAACAAGCCCCACATAAAGATAAGACAGGGAAAATGAGAATGTGGGTAGCAGAAACGTCAACAGCAAGCCATGGTTTTAAGCATACAGAGCACCATATCTCCATATGCATGTATTGATTTCATTTACTTTGTGGAAAGGCAGTTCTGAGTGTACATGGTCTGCAGCTGACTTGTGGAGATGAGCCGGAAAGGGAATCAGAGTATTTAGCAATAAGTAAACATTCCATGGTCTTTAGTCTTTTAAAGACGATAGGTAGCATATTCAAATGTCTAGCCCTTTTATCTATCTTTACTGCAGAAATGTGTAGAGAAAACTGAGTTAGAGGATGAGATGTGGAGTGTGTTTATTTTTTAAGAACACATTGCAGCTGGCCCAAGCTTCATTTATCTCAAAGACCCAATTGATTTTACTCTACTTTTACAAATAAAATAATAAATAAAATAAAATAAAATAAAATAAAATAAAATAAAATAAAATAAAATAAAATAAAATAAAATAAAAATAAATCAGGCTGTGAGATGTTGGTTGTGTTTTGCTAATTTTTAGGTTCAGAAAATTGAACCTAAAATTTTTTTGAATTCCAGGCAATAATATCTAACAATTAGTGTGAACCAAGTGCTAGACATTATTTTATTTTACCTTTAAAATGTTACTTTATTGTAGTAAAAGCACAAAATGAGATGTGCTCTTAATGAATTTTAAAGTATTCATTGTTGTTGGCTACAGGTACAATGTTCTGCAGCAATGTAGTGTCACTTGTGTTTGTTTTGCTTTGGTTGCCTGTGCTTTTGGTGTCACCTCCAAAATACTGTTGTGAGACCAAGAAAATTTTCCTCTAGGCTTTCTGGTAGTTTCAGGTCTTATACTGAAATCTTTCATCGATTTCAAGTTAATTTTTTGAATGATGCAAGATGAAGGGTTTTATTCATTTTTTTCATATGGTTATGCAGTTTTCCCAGGGCCATTTATTAAAGAGACAATCCTTTTCTCTCTTCGTGTTTTTGGTGTCTTTTTCAGAAATTAGTTGATTGTATATGCATGGTTTTACTTCTGGGATTTCTGTTCTGTCTCATTGGTCTCTATACCTATCTTTATGTGTTATTACATAGTTTTAGTTACTGTAACTTTGTAATATAATTTGAAGCCAGGACATGTGATGCCTCCAGCTTTGTTCTTCCTTCTCAGGACTGATTTTGCTCTTTGTGGTTCCAAATGAATTGCAGAATTTTTTTCATATAAAATTATATAGGAATTTGGTAGGGAATGCTTTAAATTGATAGCCCATTTTGGGGAGTATGGACATTTTAACATTAAATCTTTTATCCATGAACCTAATATGGCTTTGCATTAGTTAGTATTTCTTTAATCAATGCTAAATAGTTTTTGGTAAACATATCTTTCACCACCTTAGTTAAACTTATTTATGTGTGTTTTATTCTTCTTGGTGCTACTACAAGCAGGATTGTTTTTCTACTTTTTTTAATATAGTACACTATTAGTGTATGTATATGTATTTGGTTTTATATCCTGCACCTTCACAAAACTCATTTGTTACTCCAAACAGTTTTTTAATCAAGTATTTACACTTTTCTGTATTTAAGATCATGTCTCCAAACAGGAACATTTTATTTATTTTATGATTTAGTTGTCTTTTATTCCTTTTTTTTTTTTTTTTGACCAAATTATCTGACTAGGACTTCCAATACTCATTGAACAGAAGTGGCAAGAGTGGGCACTCTTGTTTCTGATATTAAAAGAAAGGGTTTTATTTATTTATTTTTTACCATTAAGTATGATCTTTGCTGAGAACTTTCCATATGCAGTCTTTATTGTATTGAGGTACATTCTGTCAAGTCTTAGTTTGCTGGAAGTTTTATCATAAAGAAATATTGAATTTTGTCAAGTGCTTTTTCTACATCTATTGAGATGTGCTCTTTATCCAAAACTCCTAACCAAGAAAACTATACCTGGAAAAACTCCTTCAAAATGAAGGAGAGATAAGGAATATCCCAAACAAACTTAGGATGTCCAACCCACAGCCCATGGGCCTCATGCAGCCCAACACAATATTATAAATTTACTTAAAACCTTTTTTTTTTGCCCATAACTTTTCATTAGTGTTTGTATATTTAATGTGCAGCCTAAGACAGCTCTTCTTCTTCCAGTGTGGCCCAGAGATGCCAAAAGGTTGGACACCCTCTAGACCAGCCTTACATCAAATCACCAGGTGATGATAATGTTCACAGTAGAATTTTTGTGAATTTTTTAAAGAGAACCACGTTTATGAAATTGTAAATGCAAAAGCCCAAAGTGTAGTTCATATAATAATTTGGGAGATGGATTTTAAGACATAAAACTAAAACAAAAGTGGTATGAACTCTAAGTTCTGGGCCAGTTTCCACACCATCTGCAGCCAATCTGCGTTGCCTGTGAATTCAATCAGGTATCTTGCCCATCTGTAAATTCCAGGATTTTCATATTGATTTCCTCCTAAAAAATCGAATTTGATTTCATGCTTTATTTATTTGTTAGACCTGGTTTCAACAGAACAATTGGGGGAAAAGACTAATTCCTTATAGATGAAATATATGGCTTTAATACTAGGACTCTTAAGTAACTAGATATGTGAAATGAGGGGTTTTGTCATTATAAGATAGCAAATGCCATAAAATATTTAATTTCAGTTTTCTCCATTTTAATATCCCTTACGCAGGAAAAATTAATTTATTTTGTTATAAAATTTAGCAGACTCAAAACATTATATTATTGACATATTGTCTGCCTCTGAGGAATAAACAGAGAAACAAAGGCTTTTGGTTATTGATATGTATGTACTCTGAGAAAAGAAACAAAATTAAAGTCATATTTAAGATTTGAATTTAAGTGTCTAAATTCTGATCAAGTCTTTTAGGTCAAATACAAACTAATTATGGAATAGATATATAATGAAATACAATCTATAAATTTAATTTTTTCTAAGAAAAACATGGAAAAATATATGTATTTGCTTGTCCCCACAGGTTTTTGTACTCAAAAACACTCAATAATCATATGGACATAAAAAGTCAAATGAGCCCTGGCTGGTGTGGTTCAGTGGGTTGAGCCTGTGAACCAAAGGGTCACCAGTTCAATTTCCAGTCCGGGCACATGTCTGGGTTGCAGGCCTGGTCCCCAGAAGGGGGTGTGTGAGAAGCAATCACATGTTGGTGTTTCTCTCCCTCTCTTCTACCCTTCCCTATGTGTTAAAAAAAAAAGTAAAATAATTTCACTTCAGTGTAGGTTACTGAAATATTCATGGGAAAGGGGAGGATTCTTCATCATTAGTTTGCCTTCCTCTTGTGCAAGGCAGAGTGGGACTTCATGGGCATAAGATTAAAGGCCTCACTTGCTATCAGGCTGGGTAATATGTCTCTTCTATGTAAGCAAAGCAGAGTCTAGAGTTAGTGCCTCAGCCCCTTAGTATACACCCTTTTCAAGAATTTGACAATTTGGGGGAAGAAAGATTTCTTGTGTCTTGTCTGTGATATAAGACCAACATTTATCTTTTTTAAATGTGCATTTAATAATGCAAGATGTGATTGAATGCCACTCATTTCAATCTCATTGATCACATAGTGTCTGTTGGTTTCGGTTTAATTTGTCAATGTAAGGCACTCTAGGTTAAGGATGAAAGCAAATAAGCTTACTCATCTCACAATTCCTGAAGACAGAATCTGATTTTTAAATTTTCTTTTTTTCTTTTTAAAGATTTTATTTATTTGCCCTGGCTGGTGTGTCTCAGTGTATTGAGTGCCGGCCTGTGAACCAAAGGGTCACCTGTTCCATTCCCAGTCAGGGTACACACACACCTTGGTTGTGTGCTGGGTCCCCAGTAGTGGTGCTTGAGAGGTAAACACACATTGATGTTTCTCGCCCTCTCTCTCTCCCTCCCTTCCCCTCTCTCTAAAAATAAATAAATAAAATCTTTAAAAAATTATGTATTTTTAGGGAGAGATGGAGGGAGGGAGAAAGAGAGGGAGAGAAACATCAATATGCAAGATACATCAATCAGTTGCCCCTCGCACACCCCCAACTGGGGCCTTGGCCTGTAACCAAGGGATGTGCCCAGACTAGGAATCGAACTGGAGACCCTTCAGTTCGTAGGCCAGCACTCAATACACTGAGCCACACCAGTTGGGGCTGCTTTTCAAATTTTCTGCATGTTACTACTGCTTCTTGTAAATACTGAACTGAGTCCTCAGTTTGCAATCTGTTAGGTTTGTTGTTATATCTGAAGGGCCCACTGGACATAGCTGTGAAAGAACCCCAAATTGGATCACCATATTAAAGAAAACTATTTGCTAGCTTTATTTTAATACAAATTTATAAGGTATTTTAAATATGTAAATATGTAATCTGAAACCATGCATTTGATATTTTGCTCTTATTTATTCTGGCTTTAGGAGTAACCATTATAACTTGTTTCTATATTTACTCCTCAACAGCAGTCCTTATTTGCTGGTTATGGTCACCACACAATAGATGAAATGTTTCTTTAGAAAACTTGCATTTATATAAAATGGAAGATGGGAGAATAGATAAGAGACACCAAGCATGATAATTAAGATCTTGGAAGCACAGAATCTTGACTCACAGTTACAGGGCATTCTATTCACTACAGAAATGTTGGTTTTCTTTTTAAGGTTTCTGATAACGCTGCGTATCAGGAGAATCCCCCCGCCCCCACCCCCTGCAATTTGTTGGCAGAGACAGAAGGGAAAGGATTCTGCCAGAAAGACTGGCTCTTTTAGAACACTAAATCTGTAAGACTTGGGCTTCTCCTTAGATGTATGCTTCGGGAACATACTGCAGGTCTCTAGTGGGTTTGGCATGAGAATCCTTTAATTGATAGTGAGGTCTTTAGGTGTTGAGCTTGAAAGCAGAGCCAGTGGTACTTTGATCTTAAAAAGGTTCAAAGGAGAGAGTCATGATGCTTTCAAATACAGTGTCTGATTCCAATTAAGTCTTTGGGCTACCATGGGAGCTTTGCTCCTGGCTCTGAATAAGCACCGATGCTCCAGTGCATTAAATTTGAGGGGCTTGGAAGACTTGGAAGGCTACAGATGCTGAGCTTTCACCAGTTTTGAAGGAGTCCAAGCAAAGATATACTTGGTGGACACCTTGGTGAGTATTTTAATTAGTGTGAAAGGAAGGTTAGGGGGTTAGGTTAGAAGAAAGAAGTAAAAAACCAACACAAAAACCGCAGAATTTTCCTATACACATTTTATTTTGCTAGTCAATCTATGTTAAACAGTTCTATGAAATGGTTTTATACATATATGTATGTTAAATATAATATTACATGTATTTGTGCATTGTTTCATTATTTTCTTAGAAAAAAATCAGTAAGAGTAAAATTACTGGATGAATGTGGTCATTCATTTTCAGACTTTTGAAACAATTTAATTGGCCTCTGGAAAGAATATACTACTCCCAACAGATTTAAGTTTAAAGATGATCCTACATTTAACATATCTATTTTTAAATTTATCTTTCTTTAAACCCTGTGAATTCCCACTTCGTCATTCATTTATGCATGTATCCCCTAATTCACTCCCTTATTCAATGACAGCTTTTAATATCTGACCCCAAATCACTGTAGCCTATGGGCAGGTGAAATGTCCACATTTATGAAAATGGGGTAGTTTGTGAGGAGAGTGGTGTGTAAACTCAGAAGACTGATTTCAGACTCTGTACTTTGGGTGTCACTTGACATTTTTGAGATTCTAATTAACCATCTTAAAAAAATTGAAAAAAATTGTTTACCTAAGAAAGATAAACGTATATGTACATACTTTCTGAACAACAAAGCTATTTAAAAATTGTGGCTATGATCAACTTTACAAATGTAAATTCTTTAAATCCTGCATCATTTAGATTTATCTGAATTAATAGTTCAATGTCATATTAAATAATCTGAGCAAGTATTCACCTTCAGAAACCTCTTTAATATAGGATTGAAACTATAAAAGTGTGCCTTTTGTCCTCCCTCCCTTCCTCCTTCCCTCTGTCCTTCCCTCTCCTGGAGATGATCATCAGAAGATGTGATCACAGGTAGCACCTGAGATTGGACCTTGGTGGTCAGAGGTTCTCTTTCCTGTCCCGGAAGTGTGAGTTCAGCCCACCACTACCTTACTAAGAAAGACTCTGAAAGGATGCATCCTTAATACAGTAATGTTATTGAGAACACCTGGACTATACACGTGTTAAGGCCTCTACATAGACTTAAGATTCTGACTGGGGGGTGTGGAAACGCCCCTGTACCAAGGGCAAGACTCCTATGGAAGTTCCCTGCTTTCTAAATCTGCCATCAACCAGTCTGGAGGGTGATAGAATGTCTCTTTCTTTGGTTTCCCCTGGCCCTCAGTGTGCAGGGGCCAGTTTCAGATTTCACCTAGGTAACTGCAGGCTGTAACCAACACCCTCCCTCCTTATCTCATTCTCCCTTGCATCTCTTTTCTCTCCTCTCCCGTCTTTACCTTCCTTCCGTCCTTTCTTTCATCTTTAAATTTTTATTTATACATTTAACAAACAAAAAAATTTACCTAATAGAGAAAACACTTGTTTAGAACAGTGTAGAAAACATGAGAGAACACAGTGTGAAATTTTCTCCCACTGCAATCTCCAGACCCTCAGTTTTGCTTCCTGAAAGCATTCAATTTTCTTGTTCTTAATGTATTCTTACAAAAATAGTTTCTCAATATTCTCTCTCTTTCTCTCTATAAACACACACATATGTACAAACCACACATACACAAATATATCTCCCTTTTTACCATAAAAAAACTATTGAGTATTATACTCACCATTCTGCACTTTTGTTTATGCACTGAAAATTGCTTTACAAACACATTTTGAAGGCTGCCCCATAGGAGCTTATGCGCTTGTTTTTACAGCTGTACAACAGCGCATTATGATGGTACCATAAATTATTAAGTGGCCTGCTATTAAAGGACATTTTGATTGTTTCCCAATTTTTTTAAAACTACAACAATGTTCCATTGCTGTTCTGCACATGTAATTACCGCGAAAGGATACATATCTATAATTAAAATAAGCAATTCAAAGAGTTAATGCATTTGTAATGTATGAATGCTGTCGCATTTCTCTTTGCAGGTGTTTTACCAGTTTATACTCCCATAAGACATGCATGAGAGTACCTTTTTCCTATCACCTTCACAATGTTTTAACAACTGTTTGATCATTACTAATCAAATAATTTTTTTTAAAAAAACAGTACATTACAGTGATTAAAATTTAAATTTCTTTATTATGAGAAAAGTTGATCCTTTTTCCAATTCTTCGCAGGTCCTTTAAAATTTCTCTTTATCATTGTCTTCACATATATATTTTTCTGTTTTTCTGCTATTTCATTTTTGTATGGATATTTTAATGAATACTTCCTCACATGTGGGCATATACTTCTTCTTTTCCAAGTAAAAATAATTGCAAATGTTTATCTATGTTTTGATTTTTAAATTGCCTTTTAACCTGTATTTTATCATTATTATTAACTCAAATTAAAAATCTTCTAACATGTTATTTTGATATTTCATGTCTCATTTATTAGTCCATCCCCAACTAAAGATCATTCACTTACAGTCTATTATTTTTCTGATACTATTATAGAGTTCCTACTGTTTCCATATATTTTCCATTATGAATTTATTTTTATATATCTTTAAAATTTATTACTCCATTTTTACTTTTCATTTGGAAAGTCTCCAGGTTGCATAAACATTTCATTAGATAATACCATATTTACCAAATTATCTGGCATTATCTTTGTCACATGGAAATTCTGTAATATATTTTAGCCTATCTCTGGACTTTCAGTAGCATCGACCTATCCATGTACTATCCATGTACTATCCATGTACTATCCATGTACTAATATCACCCTTTTAACTATTTTAATTTTATAATAATAATTAAATAAATTATAAAATAATTTTATAACAATCATATTTATTTATTTTATTATAATATTTACATACATAGTTCCCTCTCATTATTGTTCTCTTTTAGAATTATTTTTGGCTTTTATTGCATATTAATACTGCCATTTGAACTATAAGAGGAAATCTAATTCTACAAAAAGTTTGTTTAGTTTGTTTTGTTTTTGGTTTTGTTTTTAAGTTCAGTTGTTGATAGTTGTGAGTTGTTGTCATTTTACTGTTCATAGTTTTGATCCTCTTGTTCTTAGATAAGACCCTTTAACATTTCATATAATAAGAGCTTGGTGATGATGAACTCCTTTAACTTGACCTTATCTGGGAAGCACTTTATTTGCCCTTCCATTCTAAATGATAGCTTTGCTAGACAGAGCAATCTTGGATGTAGGTCCTTGCCTTTCAAGACTTGGAATACTTCTTTCCAGCCCCTTCTTACCTGCAAGGTTTCTTTTCACAAATCAGCTGAGAGTCTGATGGGAACTCCTTTGTAGGTAACTGTATCCTTTTCTGTTGCTGCTTTTAAGATTCTCTCCTTATCTTTAATCTTGGCCAATGTAATTATGGTGTGCCTTGGTGTGTGCTTCCTTAGGTCCAACTCTTTTGGGATTCTTTGAGCTTCCTGGACTTCCTAGAAGTCTATTTCCTTTGCCAGATTGGGGAAGTTCCCCTCCATTATTTTTTTCAAATAAGTTTTCAATTTCTTTCTCTTCCTCTTCTCCTTCTGGCACCCCTATGATTTGGATGTTGGAGTATTTAAAGTTGTCCTGGAGGTTCCTAAGCCTCTCCTCATTTTTTTTCAATTCTTGTTTTTTCATTCTGTTCTGGTTGAATGTTTATTTTTTCCTTCTGCTCCAAACCATTGATTTGAGTTCCAGTTTCCTTCCCTTCTCTTTTGGTTCCCTGTACATTTTTATTTATTTCACTTTTCATAGCCTTCACATTTTCCTTTGTTTTGTGACCATACCCAACCATTTCTGTGAGCATCCTGATTACCAGTGTTTTGACTTGTGCATCTGATTGGTTGACTATCTCCTTATTGCTTAGTTCTATTTTGTGGCCTTTGAACTGTCTTTTCATTAGGGCTATATTTTTTTTTTTGTCTCAGTGCAGCTATTATGTTATAAGGGGTGGGGCTTTATGTATTTACCAGGACAGGGCAACCTAGGTCACTGTGTTGTTGTGCTGTATGTGGGGGAGAGGTCAGAGAGGGAACAATGCCACTTGCTCTGCTCTGGGCAGGGTTTCAATCACTTCCCCCACTACCCACAAGCAAATTTGGCCCTTCAGGTGTTGATTCCTGGCTGGGTGGGTGGGTGTACATTCTAGGGCCTGTGGGTCTTTCCAGCAAACTCTCCTGTGAGGTGGGGAGTTTCTCCTGCTGTCAAAACCCATACAGGTTTTTACAGCAAGAGGTTTTGAGGCTTTATTTCTCCTGGACTGGAACCCTGGGTTTCATGGATTGTCATGCTCTCCAGTTGTTCCTCCCAGCTTATCCACACACAAATTTGGGACTGCCAACCACTACCTTGCTGCAGGTCCTCTCTGCCCTGATTGCCCATCTCAGTCCCTTTTTCCAGTCTGGATGAATGTTTCTTTAACTCCTTGGTTGTTGGACTTCTATACAGTTCAATTTTCTGGCAGTTCTGATTGTTTTTTGTGTGTGTATGTGTTTAAATTTGTTGTCCTTCTTTTGGTTGTGTGAGGAGGCAACATGTATCTACCTACATCTTCCTCTTAGCCAGAAGTCCTAATAGGTGTCATTTTTCAAAACAGTAATGTAAATACTTCTTTTGAACCTTTTATTTTTTCACTTTGGATTAAAAACATTTGTAGTTTTTTAAGGATTGAAATAATCTCCAATTTATTCTTTGTGCTCCCTAAGAATGGCTGTTTTATTTTATTAAATGCATTTAGGTGGCCAATCATCTTCATTTCTCCTTTGATTTACTAATATGGAGAGTAATATCAATAAGTTTTCTGAGATGGAAAAGACCACATTCCTAAAAGAACTCCTGAGGGTCTGTTGTTTTCTTTGGGGAAGTTATTTTTCATAGAATTTTGTATAGATTTTCAGCTCTTCTGGAGGCAGTTTATTAAATTGCCCTATTAAGTAAATTATCTTTTTTAATGTAGATTCTTAAATTTGCATAGAGTTTAGTAATACAGTGCATCTTTATATTATTATTTTTATTAAGGCAAAACCAACCATTTCCCCTAATATTCCCAATATTTTTTAACTTTTTTTATTTTAATTATTGTTCTTGTACAGTTTTCTGTCTTTTACTCCCATTGCAGCCCACCACCCCATCCCTCCCCATCTCCCTCCCATTTCCACCCCCCTAGTTTTTATTGTGTCCTTTTTACTTGTTCCTGTAAACCCTTCTCCTTTTCCCCTGATCTTCCCTCCCCTCTCTCCTCTGGTGACTGTCAGCCCATTCTCAATTTCAGTGTCTTTGGTTATGTTATGCCTGTTTGTTTGTTTTGTTGACTAGGTTCCTGTTAAAAGTGAGATCATATGGTATTTGTCTTTCACTGCCTGGCCTATTTCACTTAGCATACTGCTCTCCAGTTCCGTCCATGCTGTTGTAAAGGGTAGGAGATCCTTCTTTCTTTCTGCTACATAGAATTCCATTGTGTGAATGTACCATAGTTTTTTGATCCATTCATTTACTGATGGGCACCTAGGTTGCTTCCAACACTTGGCTATTGTAAATTGTGCTGCTATAAACATAGGGGTGCATAGGTTCTTTTGGATTGGTGTTTCATCCTCTAATATTTTTTTAAAGATTTCATCTATTTATTTTTAGAGAGAGGGGAAAGGCTATATCAATGTGTGGTTGCTTTTCACATGCCCCCTACTGAAGACCTGGCCCCATTTCCCCTAATATTTAACACAATAAAATATGTGTGACACTATGTTAATCATTTTAAAGTATAAAATTTACCATATATGATATATGTTTAAAATATTAAAATAAAATAATCATTTTAAACAAACCATATGTTAACCCTGGCTAAGACTTGATTGACATTTTATGTACCTCCTTTTGGAGATACATGCAAAAGTTTATATGGAAAGCTATCTCTGAGGTGTATTATTGTTAACTGAAATGCTGTGTGAAAGCAACAGATATCTTCAAATTTACTAAGTAATCAAAATCTGTGTGTAAAAGTGGTTATAATTTTTAATTTCCAACCTGCAGTGTATGAGAGGTCCCATTACTTTATTTCCAGACCACAATAATTGGAACTGATCTGATTCTTAATTTTCCAATATATTAGTTGTGGAATAATATTCATTATTTTTTCTATTGGTCTTTCCTCAGCATATGAATGCTGAGCTCTCGTTAATATTTTTGGATATAGGGACTTAACTTCTGGTGAAAATCTGTTTAAAGATTTCTCACATTTTTCTAATGGGTTCCTTGTCTCTACATTATTGATTTGAGGAGTTTTTTATTTGTGCTAAAAACTACATTTTTGTCAGTTATATGCATCTCAAATCATACCTCCCATGTGTGTATGTGTGTGTATACACATACACACACATTTTTCACACTGTCTTTATAATGATTTTTTTTGATGAGAGAAAGTTCTTAATTTAAGTGTAGGTGAATATAGTGCTTAAAATAGGTTTACTACTTTCTATAGTGTTTAAGAACATATTTTGTACCTACAAATATAAGGATATTTTATGAAATCACCCTTAAAAGCTTCATAAATTTGCCCTTAACATTTCAAACCTTATTATTCAGGAACTGTTTTTTGTTTCTTTGTTTGTTTTGTTTTGTTTTGTTTTTTGCATACTGTATGAAGTTGAGGTTAAATTTCATTTTTATTTTGAATTGATACTATATTCCTCAGCATAATTTGTTGAAAATCCTCTTCTTTACCATTGATCTAAAAAAGCATATCTATTCCAAATATCAACATATGTGTGAGTTAACTTCTTGGTGATGTTCTTATACCAGAACTCTTGGTTGAGAAACTTAAAAAGAAGAGTTTTTCCCAAGAAACTGCGTAATCTAGAGATCAAAGTTTACCACAGCTATACCTTAGCATGAACTTATCTCAATTCCCTATTACATTAAGGCTTATACAGTTTATCAGTCTTTTCAAAGAACCAGGTTTTTGTTTCATTGATTTTTCTCTATTAATTTGCTGATTTTAATTTCATTGATGTCTGCTTAATTTACATTCTTTCTTCCTTTGCTTAATTTGAATTTTATATTTATTTTTTAAAAAATATATGCATTCAATCCTATACATTTCCCTCTAGGCACTGTTTTTACTGCATCCACACATTTTGGTAAACTGTGTCTTCACTTAGTTTAAAATATTTTTTAAATTTTTCCTATATATGTATATGTATATATATGTAAAATGTATTTATAATTTATATTAAAAGTGGGTTTCTGGTGTAAACATTCCTTGTTTTTTGACGCAGTCTTGACAGTTCCTGTGTTTTAATTTGACACATTTAGACTACTGACATTGAAAGTAAATATTAATATAGAAAATGAATATCTACCATACTTGTTACTTTTAATACTTGCTGACCTTGTTATCTCTATTTTTTCTTCTATTCTTTTTATGCCTTTTGTGGTTTTAATTGAAATTTATGTAATTCTATTTCCTCTCCTTTTTTTGCATAGCAGTTATACTCATACACTTGCAAATAGCACTGTATGCTTCACAGTATGAGTACCTGATGATGACAAAATAATTCTATTTCCTCCCTCTCATCTCTTGCACCATTACTATTATTCATTTCACTTGCACATAAACATACATAACCATGTATGTGCACAACTGGAATATTATTGCTATTATTTTATACAGTCTAATCCATTAGAGCAATTGTAAATAAATACTAAAACTTTACTTAAAGCATCTTCAATTTTCTTTCTTTTCTTTACTCCCTCCCTCCTTTCCTTCTTTCTTTCTCTCTTTAGATTCTATTATGTTTCTTTTTGTAGATTCTCTGAACTGTGGATTTTACCAATGCTTCTCAGGTACACCAATTCCTTATATGGTACAGAGTGACTACAGTGGGCTGGAGGTGGGTATTTCCCTTCCCCAGGACAGTTAGGCTCTGATAAAACCCCAGCAGGCTAGGCTCTGGTTAAGTAGTTTCTCCTGCGGAAGGATCTCATTAAGAACAGAAGGCTCTGGCGTATTTTTAAGTGGCTCCTTGTTCCCTCTCCCTGGAGGAAGCATGAGGGGATTTTTCTCAGATATTCACTGTGAGAACCTGTGAATAGAGTTTGAAGAGATGAAACTCACAAAACTGGTGACAGAGGAGGATTAGGTCCTCTTTGAGTTTCTGTCTCTCAGAGTTTTAATACTAAATCTTCAACATTGTATCAATTTCAGTTCAAGTTTTGCTACCATAACACTGGTTTCCGCTAGTTTTTGCTCAGGTGAGTTGTGATCCTCTGTTTTTGCTTGTCAGTCTCCCTAAATTGGGGGCCCTTAGTTTGTTCACTGACCATACACTTCTCTTAAACTCTAAGAGTTGTTGACATTTTCAGCTCATTAAGCTTTTTACTTATTGTTAAGATGGAGTGACAACTTCCAAGTAGGACTGTAAAATGGAAGTCTTTTGCTTCTTTTTTGTAAAGTCAACTCTAAAAAAATTCCCCATTCATGTTCCAATATTTGTTAACTCATGGTTTCTTTTTCCTAGTGTCTTGGCAAAATTCTATTCAGCAATTGTACCAACATAGTTATAGATAAATATAAGACCTCCAAATTAGCATGCCACATAAAACAACAAAGGCTGCAATGGCATGGTAGAAAATAAAAAGCATATCAAAAATAATATGGCATTATTTAGAGTAAAATAAAACATCAAAATATATTTGTGTGACTTGCCCTGGCTGGTTTGGCTCAGCTGGTTGGAACATCATCCAGCAGCCAAAAGATTGTGAGTTTGAGTCCCAGGAAGGGCACATACCTAGGTTTCAGGTTTCAGGTTCACCTAGGTTTCAGGTGCATATGATCCCCAGTCTGGGCACATATAGGAAGCAGCCAATTGGTGTTTCTCTCTCATATCAATGTTTCTCTTTTCTCTTTCCCTTCCTTTCTCCGTAAAAGCAATGAAAAATGTCCTCAGGTGAGGATAAAAAATTACATACACACATATATATATATAACCAGACTAAATATACACATACACTTATGTATACAAAATACATAAATACAAAATACACTTATACTGAATACCCTCATGAAAAGCAAGTATATCAACAATAAAAACAAGGCAACAAACATAACTCTGTTTACAAGTTATATGGGTATACTTAAAATGTATTTACTGAAAAAATATATAACACACGTTTTAAAAATGTAGCAGCATTATATTACTATATGGCAAAGTTTGATTTATACAAAATAACATTAAAAAGTCAATGGAGTGCCCTTAATAGTAACCACGTATATATTAAACAATATATCTGGTTTTGGTAATATTCCTTTACCTTCAGTTTGCCCAGCTGCTAAGGAAAATCTCATGGCTCTCAGCCAGGCCCCTTTCTGTGTTTGGTACTAAATGTTAATGCTTTTCTCATCAGTAGAGTGGGCCTGTCAATATTTCTTCCTTCTTTGGAGCCTAAGCTTACATTTTTAGCTGCCTTCTCTGAGTAGCATGAGCATTTGGCAGTTGTCAAAAGAGGAACATTAGAATTATGTTAGCAACCGTTCTTTCCTTTCTCTTTTCAGAAGCAGTTTTACCCTTCAAATTTCCAATTTTCTCTCTTGAGTTCTATTATTCCACCAAAACATCTATTGACTTCAGTACCCACAAAGGTGGCATGTGTGTGTGTTTAATATAAACAAAATATTTTATGTAAATAATTTGGATTTTCTCATTTTTCTCACTAAGAATACAAATCTACTCTGCCATAGGCAGATATAATATCACTTGAATGCAAAATTCTGTCTGTGCATGTGGGTGTCTCTGTGCATATGCATACAAATTTCATATACCTTTACCCCATTTTGTGATATATTTCACATTAGATAAATTGCAACTTTGAGAAAAATATTGACTTCTATGCCAATTTAAAAAAAAAAAAAAAAAAAGGAAGCAAAATATAAATAGAGACATTGAAATTAGGAACAATCTGACAGTAACCAGGGAATAATGGGGGGAAGAGGGAAAGGGTTTTCAGGAACAACTGCAGCGGACACATAGACAAAACCAATGGGGGCAGAAGGGTAGAAGCAAGGGAGGGAGGTGGGGATGGCTGGGGTGGGGGGGAGTGGTAGGGGGTAAATGCAGACAATTGTAATTGAACAATAATAAGATAACTTTTAAAAAAGTATATGATGTTTCTCTCTGCAATTGTAATTATTTTGATTAATAAGCCAATCTTCCCAGTTTTCCAAGTTCTCAACCTTAAAGAATTTAATTTGCTGTGACCTCTTCTTCTACAAATACATTCAGTCTGTTACTAAATCCAGTCCATTTTACGTCTGTTGTATGTCTTGGCCATTTCACACCTACTACTATTGTTGCTTACCTAATTTACTCTTATTTCTTCTATTATTGATTACTTTGTTCTTCTTGTATTTTTTCCATTACCATTTACCCCCATCTATCTTCTTCCATCTCCACCCACCCCCTCACCCCAGCAATCACCATACCATTGTCTGTGAGTCCTTTCCCTTTTTTTGCTCAATCCCTCCACTCCCCACCCCCACCCCCAGCTGTTAGCCCGCTCTCTGGGTGCCTTCTAACTGGACTCTCCTGAATTATTGTCTTTCTCAAATCTCTACTGCAATATATTGTATTCCTTATGGCCAAGAAAAGCTTTTTGAGACATGAGTTACATGATTTAATCTCCATGCTATAAATACAAGGAAAAATCTGTGCAATCCCATTTTTTTATAAAACATGTTTTATAATCCATAGCCTGATTGTTGAGGTTATAAATAATTTTACTTCAATATACATTTGCAGATTTAACACATCACAAATGTTTTATAAAACTGCACAATGCAAATTGCTCACTTCTTTACCCTTTTTATAGCTTTGACTATTTTGTTCCTGGCTTTTTACAGAAAAAAAAAACCTTTTTCTCCTATTTTTACATGTGTAATTCCTACTCACCATACAAACTTTAGTTTATATGCCATCTTTCTCATAGAAGTTTATCAAACAATATATAGAAGAAAGGGAATCTAACAAATATTTTTAATCTATACGTCCTAGATATTATGCCATGTACCATCCTGTAAGCGATCACATTTCAAAACAGCAATTCCAGTGAAATATTGTTCTTTCTTCTTTTTTTGTAAGCTGAATGATACTCAGAGAAACTAATCTTTTTAATTAAATTTTTAAAAAGTTATAAATGTCTAAGGCTGCTTTTGAACAAAAAGACATTTAATTACACAGTCTTATATTGTCCATTTCCTTGCATGCTCTCTATTTTCTGAAATTAAACATCTGTCCCATTTTTAGACTTTATCTGTATTATTTAATGAAATTATTATATTTTATATACCTCACAAACATGTGTATGCATATCTAAAATTTGGTCTTTAAAGGAAAAATCCGATTTTCTGGATAACTCTGCACATCCTCTTGACAGGTGCTGGATAAGTCATCATGCATCCTCTCGCCCACATCCCCACCACTACCACCATCAGTCAGCCCAATTCATTCTATCTCTGGCACATTAAAAGTCATATTATAACAGTGCTTAAAAGTGACCCAGCTCTGTTTGCAGTTAAAATATTTTTACATGAAAATTGGAATTCAAAAAAGGCTAGTCACATGGTCTGTGAGTAAGGTTCCTGGTTCTCTGCCTGGCAGACACCCGCATGCTGGAGGAGGCCCTGCGACCAGGGATGGCCCTGCGACTGGGGGTGGCCCTGAGACCAGGGTGAGCCTGCAACTGGCGGTGGCCGAGCAATGGGAGGCAGCTCTGGAACCGGCGGCCTTGTGACAGGAGGAAGGGGCTTTGTGGAAGGCCCAAAGCACACACCCATGATCCTAGCTGAAAGATTGGAAGCTGTGAATACCAGGATACTGGAAGGAGACTGCACCACTGAGTCTCACAGGTACTCTACCACAGAAGTTCACATCATAAACCCAGGGAGCCAGAACAGATCAATTTAGGAAGCTGAGGCTGACAAGAAGAGTCTCACAAACAATGGGAAGACAAAGAAACAATCCCCAAATGAAAGAAAAGGAGGAAGCCCCAGAAAGAATGCTAAATGAAATGGAGGCAACTCAAATATCAGATTTTGAGTTCAAAGTAATGGTTGTCAAGAAGCTCCAAGAGCTCACAGTGAGCTACCAGAAACTACAGGGAAGCTACAAGGAACTCACTGCAAACTATATCAACATGAAAAAGGAAATAGAAACTATCAACAAGGGCCAAGAGGAAATGATGAACACAATTTCTGAACTGAAGAACACAGTGGAAGGAATGAAAAGCAGAATTGATGAAGCAGAAGATCAGATCAATGAGTTGGAGGACAAAGTAGAAAAAAAAAACATCCAGAAAGAGCAAGAAAAGGAAAAGAGG
>PVKU01005068.1:0-98900 GCA_004027475.1 Anoura caudifer
AGACTCTGGGATTCCTTCTTCTGCATGTGTCACCCCCCATTTGGGTCAGGAAGGGCAACTGAAATCAGAAGCCCCAAAAGAAAGGTGCGGATGGTGGTAAACCTGGGTAAATTAAACAGTGAGAGGAGTGAGTGGTTAAGAGAGGCTCAGTCCATTTCACCTTTTAAGGCTCTTAAATAGCAAATAAATAGCAAAACACAACTACATAAATTTGGGGAAAGCTTAAACATATATTTAATGAGTGATCACTTGAGTACCAAAAATACAATGCAAGATGATTACAGGAATTCTAGAAAATATTAACTCAAGGGGTTTGTAGACTTTGTGTCCAGAAACTAGATACAACTGTGTATGATGAAAATCTTCTCAAGAAATCTCTGTGATTATATTTATAACCTTTTTGGATATAGCATCAATAGTCTAAATGTGTGGTCCTTTGTGAATGAGCTACTCAGGCGACCCTCTGCCCCCAGTAAACCTCTCCAAGCACAGGGTAAGTGCTTCAATAAACGTTAGTGATTTTAAGCATCATTATAACATCTTCGGCAAAGTTGAAACCATTGCACTTACTGCAGAGTAACTCACTGCACACTGCACATCAGTGTGACTAGTATTTGTACTTCATCACTCAGTTCAGGTGGCAGCTCCTCTTTGAACAGGCCCCCACATACCTGCTCAGAGTCAGTAATAGCCTTGTTCATGCTCCAGTGCAATTTGTTCATATCTCTGAGCCATAGCCATTAGTATTGTTCACCAGGTATTTCCAGTTCTCCCCCTGCCCTCTAAAAGTTAAATGTAGCCTTGTATGTTTGACAAATCAAGTTGAATGAAAGTGATGTGCTCACTAAGAGCTAACGAGTAGTCCTCCCTTTCCCTCTGCCACAGCAACCAACAATGTTCCAGACTGTGGCTATCAGCCTCTTTCCTGGATTGAGAACAATACAAGTAGAGGTCATGGGCATATAACATGAGCTCTGCCCTTAATGACACTGAAATTGGGGATTATTTGTTGCTGCAGCATTAACTAGCCTGCACTGATTGATATAGTCTGTTTTAGATTCACTGCATTGTGATCAATCTGTTTACATGTTTGTCTGTCTTCCTAACCATGAACTTTTTAAGGGCAAGGACTATGTATATCTCCCTTTTTATAGGATTGTGTTACTCATTTCTGATTCTGGAGCTCCAAGCACAGTGCTAGCTCATATGTACATGAGCAAACCTTGCCTGTGGTCTGGTTGAGACATTGCTACATTCATTGATGGCATCATGACATGGGCACATCTATGCCTTTTTTGGAATAAGGTCTTCATATTCCTTTTTTTCCTCTTTCCTCATGATCCTTTGGCCCAAGAGATCACCCACCACCACATTACGGATTATTCCCACATCTTTACAGACCCTTCTGATCATATCAGACCTCCATTCACCCCACCACTTTTTCTCTCATTAATACATATATTCATTTATTCCTCAAATATTGTATGTCCACTATGTGCCAGACAATTGCTACAGGCTGGGGATATGGAAATGTATAAAATGTAGACTTCGGTCTAAGGGGAACAAGCAACCAGATGTAAAATGTATCATATAACAAAAAGCATTTCTGTTAACACAGGGGCATTCAAAATTTTTTTCTAATGAAAGAAACCTTCAAATTTGAAAAATACTGCTGTAGTCTAATCCCCTTGCTTTTCCAGACAAAGAAACTGAGGACTTGCTGGGCCAGGGAGTTTGTCATTCGGGCTTTTCAGCTCCTCTTGCTTAAGATAGCACAGAATGTTTTTGTGCAAATTAAAAAGCAAAAGCCAAACTGAATAAGCCTAGAGCCCCACCTATAAACAGACTGCATGCTACCGCTAATGAAACACTCTGGGGCTGTGCCATTGTCCTCCCTGTATGTGCATCAGCTGTGGGAGCCACGACTGTCCCAGGGCCAGAATGCAAGTGGCTGAGCCAACTGTATCTGAATCTGTTAGGGTTATGGAGTTTAGGGCTTGGTGAAGCTGGACATGCAATAAACTTTTTCCCTCTGAGGAAGTCAGGGTAACATAGAATACGGGCCTTGGCCTGGAGATATTTGGGTTCATATTCTGGTTCAGCCACTTAATAAACGTGTGCTATTGTGATAGTATTTTAACCTTTTAGACACTCAATTTCCTCATCTATAAAATGGAGATAACATGGACAGGTGATGACAGGTGATATGATGACAGGTGATAGAGCTGGTTTGCCAAATTGTTAACATTTTTCCATTTCTAAATCATCCTTAAAGAAAAACATATATGGAGTCACACTCTCCTCGCATAGTCCAGCAGAACAATCATGCCATCTGGATTCACGTTTTCACCAATAAAGAACTGGTAGTTTTTGAAATTAGCAAGGGCATGCTTGATTTGTCCTGCAGCCCCTGTCATAAAAGGTTTTACTCTTTCTGGTCTCTGTTCTTCAAGTTTCCCTTTGACTGATTTCATGTAATCTTTGATGTACTTCTTGTAGGCTTCTTTTGTGAAGCTGGTTTCCTGCAAATGCGGGTTCATGACAATATCAACACCAGTGATTACTGTGCTTCCAGTACCTTTGCCCTTGGAGCCGTCAGCAGAGGCATTTGCTCCAAGTGAGTCATCAATGTTACCTACGTAGGATGGTCCTACAGACCACCTTCCCCTCTATGTACAGACACAGCCCGTCTGTGACCTCCCGAATCCTGTAGACATCAAAGAACATCTCATTGTGGCTGATGAGGTCCCGGTAGATGATCACGATGATGGCTGAAGGAAATGACAGCAGCACTGGCTGAGCAGGAGCCGGGGCACTAGTGAGCATGGCCCAACCAGAGTGGTGCTCTGGGGTGAGGGTGGGGAAGCATAAAACCAGCTTTGCCTGCAATACCTGTAGGTTTGAGTAAACTCTTCAAGTTCTCTAGGTTTCCAACATGTCTTGAGATTTTTCCTTGCCATCTCCCGGGGAAGCAACCTTTGCTCCTTACCTGGAAAAACTGCCATCAGCCATATGAATAAATAAGGTATCAGGCTATTTCTCCAAAGAGCTTTCCTCAGCTCCAAAGTCAATCTTTATTCTTTAAAGCTTTTGTTGACTTTCCAAGTCTAGGCATGTCACTCTCAGAAATGAAATTCCAGTGAAAGACTTGGTTAATAAAACCACAGTTGGAAACTGGAAAAAATCAGATTCCTATTGGATTCATGCAAATAAACATATTGCCATGAAAATAAAAATACTCATTAAGAGTTTTTAAATTCTGGAAGGATCAAGTAGGGAGAAAACTTTAAATCCATGAATATTGTTACAATTTGCCAAACTTTTCTAAGAAAGAAAACAAGTTTTTTTAATTAGCAATATTTTGAACAAAGTCATAAAAACAATAATTATCCTTAGTTCATTCAGTCCCACAATCAGTTCCTGTTTATCCCCATTATCCACCAGTAGCTCTATGAATTCAGTCATTCCTCAGAGCCCCACAAAATCCCATCCATTTCAAAGGTGTGATTTGAAACTTTGCTCTCAGAAATTCCTATTTTGGAATAAGTCAGAAGATGTAAGTAACATTTTTGCAAATGTATCAGAGTAGAACAATGACTGCCTCTAAATGACCAAAAAAAATTGAAAATAACATAGTTATAGACCTGATTACAATGTAATTGAAAAAGGAATTTACTTTTTTTGCAACAACATTTTAAGATAAGAATCATAATTACAAATTAAAGTACATCAGACCAAGAAATCAATTAATTTGTTCCCCATTGTCAATTGTACCTGGGGCTTCTGCTGCGAAATAACAATTGGTTTTGGAAAATCAAAGGGAGCTTTTGGCTTTTTCATTTGTCATTAAAATTATCACTTTGGTTTACCATCTATCTTTTTCTTTCTTAATTCTTTGTTCACATTTTCATTTCCCTTCTTGGGTATTTCTTCTCCTATGTCCTTCCTGCCTGTGTGTCACTTTCCTTTATCCTTTCTCACCTTGTTTCCATTTCCTCAATTCCTTCTCTTTTAGCTTCTTCCCGCCACACAATCCTTCTTCAACTTGCACAGACCTCTGCAACTGTCCCAGTCCCTTTTAGTTTGCCCTTTTGACTTATCCAGAACAATTTGCTTTTAATTCTATTTGCTTCAAAATATATTGCCATAATTTATAGCTTTTATTGTCAAGACCATATTTTTTCCCAATTTAATTAGAATTTTCAATTTTTAGTAAAAACTAAAAGTAACCAGTTAGCATTCTTTAGATTGGCAAATTTATGAACATATTTCATAACTTTCAGAAATAGTTTTTTCCAACTGGAAAATAAATTTACATTTTTATTCTTGGTGATTACTACATTCCTTTAGAGTGCTCAAAAGTGAGCTACTTAATTATCTAGTGACCTTGACAACTTTTAGGAGGCTGGAAAAAAGGCAGGGGAGATATTAGGTGTGGCACAGTTTTAGCTGCTTAAGTTTAAAAAAATGCTAGTTTTTTCCTTTTCTTTCTGAGTTTTACTCTCTGGGAGGGGAATGAGATCTCTCCCTCTCTTTAAACCAGCAATTTAAATCCTTTTTGAGTAGAATCTTTATGATGTAACAACATGGAAGGTTGCATTAGAGATCTTATCAGATCATTAGAGAGCTCAACATTAGAGATCTTATCCCATTTACCAGAATTTTGACTAAACAGTTGGAGACTGAGACTGTTTCAAAACAGAAACAAAAATGAAATCTAAAGCAAAGACAAATTTCAAACAAGTACTTTCAAACTAAATCCTCTAAAAGGAGGGACTGGGACAGTAGACTTAGAATCTTATCCCACGCCAACTGGTGTTGCAAACCCCAAATGTGGGGATGGAGGATTCCTGGCACACACAAAACAGCAAAGATCAAACCAAGTCCCCTAAAGATAAGAAGGCAAGCAAAGCAAGTATAACCAAAACAGACAGACAAGAGCTGTCAAACAGAAACAGATTTCCTCCCATAGAGGAATAGAGAAACAAAACTAACAGACAATTAAAAAGTTATATGCAATGAGAAAAGCAATCAATACCCAAACCAAAACCAGAAGAGCACTCCAACCAAATCTCCCACTGGGAAACTGGGACTTTCTTCTTGTCACTGAGCCATGCCTGCAGCCAAGCGGTGCCTATTAACTCCTACAGAATTCCGAATGGTTCAAAGAACCTAAGGGGTGGAGCAGGGACTCCTCATCACGCACACCAGAGACTTACCCTGACTGGGCTCATCAACACATCAACAACCCCCAAAGCATTTAAAGGCAGCTAATGCTTTGAGAGGGAGAGCAGGAGGGGTTCCTGGGATAAAGAACTCTCAGCAGCTGCTGGGAAATTCCTGCAATCCCTGCTATGGGGTCAGCCTACCACAAGCAGCTGGAGCTCCAGCCTGGGCCCTCTGGGTCCTACCATGGTTCACGTTGTCCCCATCTGGAGTTGCCAAAACTGTAATTGAAAGCAGGTTCAGCTGCCTGCTGCTACAAAAGCCAGTACTCAAGAGGCAGGTGCTGATGTAAAGGAAAGTAGTTTATTTTCAGGTGCCAGCCACCTGGAAGATGGGAGACTCATGTCACAAAACCCATCTTCCCCAGCTCAGTGGAGGCAGAGATTTTTATAAGGAGGGAGAGGGGAACAAAGGAAAGACATCACGAGAGGGGGTTGAAAATTTCTCTACATGCAAACGAGCACAGCCCATTCCAATAAGGCAAGTGATGGTCCAGTGTGTGTCATCCTGGTTTAGTCATCCTGGTTCCACAGTGAAGGTCAGGAAATCTCTCAGAACTGGGATGCTTGAAGTCTGTATCTTTTGAAATTAGTTCCTAGGATTCTTATACATAGATACTAGTTACATATTAGAGTCAGCACGCAGAGACAATGTCAAAAGAATGGTAGGGTGAGTTACAATTTCCCACCATTACAATTTTCCCTGTTACATTGTTATTGTTCCCAATGTCACTTGTTAAATCAAGTAACACATGCAAAGTGCTTAGGCCAGAGGATGATCAATATAAATTAGTCATTATTTTCATTATTAAATATATACAGAACATGATATTCTTAAAAAGCCAGCTTTAGATTTGAGTATACCTAAATCAATAGCCTCCAAAACAGAATATGTTTTGCCTGTAGATAATTTCATGTGCATTTTTTCCTTGTATAGATTTGAAGTTACTAGGGAGACAGAGTGTTTGTCTTGAAGCTCATTGAAGGTTCCAGCAGATTTCATTTAGATGAACTGCTTGGCTTGAGAAAGGGACATGGATTATAGCCAGGTACCTCATCTGCACTGTTAACCAAGACTAGTAAAACAGTGAGATACTAAAATTTAATGCAAAAGATCTGCTGTGCATCACCCAGAGTTTATAGAGCTCGAAAGCCCATAGAAATCACTTTTTGTGCTGAAGATAAAGTTCAGACAATTCTGTACCAGAGCCAGCAGAGACTAGGTGCCATATGCTATCTCTCAGCTTTTTAGCCTACACAGCCACAAAATGAACATAACATCCAGAAACAATCATGCCAAAGGTCAGGCATTATCTGCAAGGGGACAGAATTGGAAATTGTCTGACAAGCAAAGACGTTTTAAATCTCTTTGGTTCTCAGAATCACCCTGCTGCTCCAGGCCAGGTCTCAGTCTCTATCACATCAACAGCAGGGCAGATAGAGACTGATGATGGAGGAAGGATTCTGTGTGTGCCTAAGGCCAACCTGGGGTCAGGTGTACTTCTAATTTGAAGGCTGAGGGGAAGTTGAGGATCAGGATGAGGCATGCAGATGGCATGGAGGACCCAAGCTCTCCAGTAACAGTCCAAAGCAGTCATCCAAAACAAGATGATACGAGCAACTTCTTCTAGCCTAGGAATTTTCCAGAGCCATCATCTTCCTCTCAATTCTAAATGTCCTGCTAGGAGTCTTCCATTTGTAGTATGAAAAAGCAGAGGTTCACTAGGGTTATTCATTCTCATGATCTGAAAACCAATGAGCTCACAGCCTTTCAAGGCACTGGGTTTGACCCATTCTAAATCCTTTCAACAGTTTTGAATTTGACACTGTTAAACTACATGGCTATATCCATTCACTCATGCCAAAACCCTGTCCTCTGCCCCCATATTGTGACATTTCCTCTTCCATTCTTCTTGTACCTCCTTTTCCTTTCTGCCTAGGAGTTTCCTTATGGCAAACATTGTGATACAATTCACATAATAGCCACAATCTGTGGGTGTGCTATGTATTTTTATTTATAGGGGTGTTTTTTGTTTTGGTTTTTTTTTTTTGCTCTTAAGTGATGTGATAAATGAGTATTACATAGACAAAAAAAAAAAAATCCCCAGAGACCTGAATTCCAAGGTTGGGGATGCTATATGCTGAATAATCAAGCGCCTCTTCCCAGAGCCCAGAGGTTGGATCCTCAGCATATCCCTAGGGTGTCCAACCTTTTCGTGTCTCTGGGCTACACTGGAAAATAGCTGGAAGAGTTGTCTTGGGCCACACACTAAATACACAAACACTAATGAAAACTGATGAGCAAAAACAGGTTTTAAGTAAATTTAAAATTTTGTGTTTGGCCACATTCATAGCCATCCTAGGCTGCATGCAGCCCACAGGCCAAGGGTTGGACACCCCAGTGAGAAACATGCTGCAGCTTCAACCACATAACCCTGTTTGTCTCCCTCCTCCTCTACCCCAGCCCTTCCCCTTCACTGCCCAATGGGCATTAGCATTCCTGATTCTCTGTACATCCTCTTCAATCCCTTGTCTGTCTGGAGTGCAAATGGGAAATGGGAAATGGGAACAACTGAACCAGCAGTTCTCAAAGTGTAGCCCCTGGGCCAGCAGCAGCAGCACCTGGGAGCTTGTTAGAGAGGCAAATCCTTGGTCCCCACCCCAGACCTGAACCAGGAATTCGGAGGGTGGGGGGACTATCTTCACCAGCTATTTTAACAAACATCCAGATGATTCTGAGGCTTGAGAACAGCTGGTTCAAACCACTGCATAGGTAATAAATTAAACACCTATATGAAATTTCTGTTTAGCCAAGTCTAAGCTGGCAAGGATGTAAGATCTTAATTTCCCTGAGAGCTCTCCCAGCAGTTTGTTACTGCCTTTGTTCTGCCTTCTCACTTTTCTGGGTAGGGCTCTCAGAAGAGGAAAGTCCTTTTGAGGAGAAAATATTAGTCCTGTTGTCCACACTTTCACCACTCACATTTTCCGGTGTCCTTGGGGGATTGTGTGCCCTCTGGGCCTGCCCTGTCACTAGTCCTACATCTGTGGGGAAATGAAAATCAGTTTCTTCACACATAAAAAATGAGGATGTGTTTCACAATAAGAGGGATGTCTTTTAAAAATCTGCTTTGAGATATTGCATTATCACTTCATGATAAATTAACGGAGGGAGGAAAGGGAAGAAATGAGGCATTTGTTCATAGTGATAAAGCAGCTGAAAGATTTATATACACTCACCTGTGTCTCCCTGGGGGTCCACCACATCCTAGGAGATCTCAAACCTCCATCAAGGTCAGCCCCTCATATATCCATGTGTGTCTTTATCCTCCACATGATTTCAGAAGCAAAAACATGTCAGGAGCAGGGCTTGGAGGTGACTGATAGCAACCACTAGAAAGGCAACAGAAATGGCAAGCCAGGACCTGGTGCAAATCTGCTACCCCTGCAGCAACAAAGCCAGTTCCCAAATAAATGCCAATGGCACCAAAACCACAGGAGTGGTTTACCTCTCTCTCTCTTTTCCTTTTAAATATAAAAATAACTGCAATTTTTAAATGTCAAAAGAGAGAGAAACAAATTCATCCTTTCCAAATGCCGATGACTTAATGGCTACTACAGATTTTTCCTGAGCTTTTCAGTGTTGGGCCTTTTGTGCTCTCTACTAATGCATGCCTTGGATATTGTAAGTGGTCTCTTAACTTTAGCATTTGTGCACTTTTCCTGAGTTGTTGTCAGGCAAACTCTGCAAATTAATCAGAAGATTGCCTTAGAATTGCAAAATGCCAGAACTACACAGTATGTTCTAAATCATCTTTACAAGGAATTCTTAACCATCTCTCCAGAGATGGACTTGCAGTTTGCGCCACTCCTGAAATTATTTGCAGAATCAACCTAAGTATGTAGACCTTTCTAGGGACAGTGATATCCCTGTCTTTCATCAGACCATCAGACCTTCAAAGAGGTTTAGAACCCCTGAAAATTATTCATTCTTTCTGCAAGGGTCAATGTTTGCAGCCACAACTCTGGGTGAGTGGGAGGGATGCACATAGACATAACATCCTCTCCAGTGATACAGTTCACACCGATGGACAATGAGCCTGCATACTATTCTATAGTCATTTTGTGATTGGCACTGTAATAAAGTGACAACCCATTCTGCTAACCACTCAACAACCAATAAGTCAAACGATAAGGAGTTGGGGCAAGGAAAATGACTTTATTCGGAAAGCCAGCAAGCCAAGAAGAGGCCAGACTAATGTCCTAAAAAAATATCTTGAGAAAATACAGAATTCATGCTTCTTTTAGGTGAACAAAAGGTGGAAATAGGAAAGGTTTGAGGTCAGGAGATGATTGATGACCACAGCATCTGGATGTCAGCAAGAGTTCAAGGGGGTTAGGGAAAATTCTTTGCCTTTGGTCAACAAACTTTGGTTGCTGTGGTCCCAGTCATAATGTTCCTGAAAGCCTTTTGATAAACAAACATTATCTTGTACATACCTTCCTTATCTCCTTGGGGAGGTAGTTTTGAGCTGGGAGTTGTTTCAGTAATTCCTAAGCTGCAGGTTAGATCTCTTACCAATTGTATGTGCACAACTAGGCAGAGGTTGCTAACAGACATGTTACTGGAACTGGGCAGACTCAAGCAAGATGGGATCAGAGAGATGGACTATTTTATTCTATTATAGCACTGAAGGTCTGGGAAGTGATCTTCCCTTCCCTGCTTCCATAGCTCCCTAGTTCTTTCATCACACTCCGGATACATTGGAACAATTTTAGGAGGTATATCTGTCTAGTTCTAGGACTCAGTTTTAAGAAATCCACTGTTGCATATATAGTTGTCATGTTCTCCAGTGTCAGCTTTATTATTAAAAAAATCTGATATTTTACTCTCCTTGAGCCTCATTCCTTTCTATTTTCACCTGGTTCCCAAAAATCATGTAGAAAAGAGGGATGCTATTTATTTTCCCCTAAACTCTAAATATGTTCATGAAGAATCAATCAACAATTCATGGGTAAAAGACATGTGAAAAATAGTTGTACAAGGCAGTAAGGACCAAGAGAGGACCTAGTGAAAAATCAATCCCTTTTCTAATCATAGGTGCTAGAAACAATTCCCCTGAGGGTATTTTTATACTTTGTTGTTTCTCTATTTAGAAACCTCAGATCCCTCTTCTAATAAATCTTGCAAGGACTTCTATTCATTTTAACAAAAGCCAATGATTACAGCTCTCCAAACACTTGCAATTACATTAGTTCATTTGCAAGTATCATATCCACTTTGCACAACGAGTAGAAATGACTCAGGGAAATTGAGTAACTTGTTCTTGTGGGTAGCAGAGCTGGGCCTCATAAATAAGGTATATCTGACTTAAAATTCATTAAATCAAGGCTTTATGCCAGGCAGTATGGTAGACAATACAAATGATCACCATCATCTGGTTCTCCCCTGCTTCCAGGTAAACAGAGGATTGTGCTTTTCTTTCCCCTTGAAGTTAGACATGGTTGTTCATGTTGGTGAATTACAGCCAACAAAATGAGAACAGCAGTGATCTGTGTCACTTTTGGACCAAAGCATTTAATTCTTGCTGGTCAACTCAACGTTCAATGTTTGGAAGCAATTTTTTACATAAAGGTGCAACTTTCAACATATGGAAGCAAGCTTTGATATAAAGGTGCCATAAGATTAAGCAGCCTGAAATGATGAGCCAACACCTGGTGGACACTTGTTTTTGAGAGTCACCAAGTCCTGCCGCTGACTTTGCTTTAGCAAGAAATTTTCCTGTGGTCAAACAAGAAGACTTGGGGACTGTTTGTTATCAGAGCATAACCTGGCCTATCCTGACTAATACTGACAGACTCCATCCTGGACTGGGATTCTCTCTATCAGAGCTCAGACTAGTACTCAGCGAAGCACATGCCACCATGCCCAGCTATACTTCCCTTTTCCAGTTCAGCAATTCCCTTTGCTTTGTACCATGAGCCTCTAGTTAATACATTTAAAACCATAGATACAGCAGGAAATAAGATTCAAAAAAGGAGAGTTTTGAGGGAGAGGCAGATTTCTGCATGACTGAGGGCAGAGATACCCTCAGGTGTGGTAAATGATCTGGGCTGGGCACATATGTATTTCCCATGATTGGTTGCAGTGGCCTAATGAGATGAGGTTAGGATTATGGTTCCAAGATTAGTAAGAAAGCAGAATATCAGCCCTGGCTGGTGCGGCTCAGTGCATTGAGTGCCAGCCTGAAAACCAAAGGGGCACCAGTTCCATTCCCAGTCAGGGCACATGCCTGGTTTGCAGGCCAGGACCCCAGCAGGGGGCACACAAAAGGCAACCACACATTGATGTTTCTATCCCTTTCTTTCTCCCTCCCTTCCTTGTCTAAATATAAATAAATAAAATCTTTATTTAAAAAAGAAAGCATAAGGTCAAAGTAGCAGTGATCAGGGTCAAGTAGGAAGCAAGATGGGGTCAACCTGGCTGGGAGCTGGTTCAGCACCATAGACGGATCCCATGGACCCTATCTCCTGATTGTTTTTCCAGAGCAGCTCAGTCTTCTCCAGTTAGCCCTGCCCTTGAATGGTCCTGTAGGCCTCCAAATGCCCAGTGCCTCCCACATAAGACTTCATCATGCTCTAGGCCAGGACCAGGTCCTTATTCATCCAGCATAGTGCTCCCCAGCTTCATCTTCTCCATTTTATATCATTCATGAGAATAGCTATCTGGAACCTTGGGATAAGTGCCTGAAGCTGCTCCAGGCTGGAGGTGAAAACCTGTAAGCTCCATCTATCCTAGGCCCTGCATGATAGACTTAGGGATCAATATCCCAGCACAGTTGTAACCTAATTATGGGGAGCAGTGATCCCTTTCTTATCCTCTCCTTGTTATGGGCTCGGCCAGGTCTTCTGTGTGACCTTGAAGCCAAACTTGACCTGGGTCTTTCATCACTAGATTTTGCCTCCTTTGGTTGCTTATACCAAATCTTATTCCTCTGGTAGCCAAGCCAGAGGTCCAGAAAAATCAAGGCAAAGCACCTAGGGCTTCCCACTCTCTCCCACCCTCTTTTATTCATTTGACAAATCTTGAGCATCTACCATGTACCAAGTTTATACTAACCTCTGGGAATACAGTGGGAAACAAGATGAATGTGGTCCCTGCCAACCCAGAGCTGACAGTCCATTAAGGAAGCCAGACAATTAACCAACAATTATAAGAAAGTTTGATTGGCGTTGTGGCAGGCGATGTACAGAGATGCATTAGGATTGCCTAGCTGAGGAAACCAATTTATGTGGAGGAGGAATGGGTGGGTAGGTAAGACTTTTGCTATCTTAGTCCCCTTTTGAATTTTCCCTTAATATCTAACTATATATGAGGTCTGTCCAGAAGGTATCCAGCCATGTAATATGAAAAATAGAGGCATGTATTGAAGAAGATACAATGCAGAAGGCAAAATGGAAAGAACATTGTGATAATCTTTTCCATGCCAACTTAGCCAGTCTATAGTCAATACTCACTCAATCAAATACTAATTTAGGTATTACTGTGAAGGCATTTTGTAGATGTAATTAGTGTCCATAGTCAACTGATTATCACAGATAATGTGGGTGAGCCTGGTTTGATCAGTTGATAGGCCTTAAGAACAGAGCTAAGGCTTCTCTGAAAAAGAGGAAATTCTGCCTGTGGCACAGCATCAGCCTGTGCCTCAAAATTCCAGCCTGCCTTTCCTGACAGCTTACCTTACACATTTTGAACTTGTCTAGGCAGTCCCCACAATTGTATAAGCAAATCCCTTGCAATAAATCTCTTCCTGTGTATTTCCTACTGGCTCTGTTGCTCTGGTTGAACTTTGACTGACACAAACTTTCTGCATGGAAACATTAGTCAAAACCCCATTTCTACTACATATTAGCTCTGTGAGCTTAGGAAAGCTACTCAATGGCTCTGAGCCTCTGCTTACTTATTATCCTTATAAAATAAGGATAATAACAGCTTCATGGTTAATAATAATAATAATAATAATAGCTACCTTATAGCTAATAAGTAGATACTGACACAAGAGAAGGCAGAGATACAAAAAATATCTGTAAAACTGAAATGCCAGAAATTTGTACTTGCTGTGTTTCTGCTTTCACATTTATTCTTGTTTTAGAGAAGTACTATTTTTGGTATTTCTATATACCAGCTTCTGTACTAAGTACTTTATGTATTATCTAATGTAATTCTTTATAAACCCTTACAATATTAAATGATACAATGCATATACCTAATGATAAACAGTTATACCTGCCACATTGAAGATGTTTAATATGAGTTAATTCTGACTTTTCCTTACCTTTATCTATGTAATATTTTTCAGTGATAAACTATCTTAAGACAAAGTAATTCTTTGCATTATTTAAAGAATCTTTACAGTGATGGAGGAGTGGTTGAGGGTGGAGGTACAGATCCAAATGGGCAATTGGTAAAAAAAAAAAAAAAAAAGTTACTCTGTAACTTCATGGGATTGTTTTCCCCTGCTACACTGATCTGTACCATGAAAAAATTCCAGAAACAATGGTTTAGACTGTACGTACAACATAAAGAAGCCATCAGATTAGAAGACAATTTAGTTCACCCACTCTTACCGCCAGGTTGGTTTGCAGATACACTGCTCTGAATATTAAATTGCCTTGGAAGTCTTGTTCCTTCTGTATGAGGATTTATGGAGATCATCCACATGAAACAGAGGGGAACAGAAGGTACCCCTCACTTGATGGAAATATGAAGCAACCAGAAATGTTATGCAGTCAAATTAGAAAGTATCAGTAATCCAACCTGACCATTTGTTTGTTTCACAATCTGTAAGTCATGTTAGAAAGCTTTGTAGAAAGCTTTGTAACTGAATGCACAGGGCTGGACTAGGGTTTATAAGGGAGAACAGAAGGACAGATGTTCCTCAACTTACAGTGGGGTTACACCCCAATAAACTTATTGTAAGTTGAAAATATCATGAGTCAAAAACACATTTAATACTACACTGTAGAGTATCAAGTGTCCACCCTTTTGATCATGTGCCTAACTGGAGCTGTGGCCCCCTGCTGCCCCCCAGCATCACGAGAGTATTGTACTACATATTGCTAGCCCAGGAAAAGATCAAAATCCAAAATTCCAAGTACATGCGTATCACTTTCACACCACCGTAAAGTCAAAAAGTTGTAAGTTGAACCATCATAATTTGGGGGCTGTCTGTACTTACCTCATGGTGTTATTTCTGAATGAACTAATATTCATAAAGCATTTTGACAAAGCCTGGTAGTATAAATGCTTTTCATTATTAATACTTGCAATTAGCATTGAGTATAAAACCCTGTATACTTCAGGATTCTTTTGTTAGCAAGCAACAAGAATTCAGTTCAAACTAGCTTAACAAAAAAGTAGGACTGGCTGGATTACGTAGCTTGGGAGGATCCTGGGGAGGTGACAGAATCAAAGGAGGAAGTACAAGCACTAAAGCCTCACCCAGAAGCTGCAGTGGGGTTCTCAAGGCACCTTACTTGGCGAGTCACTGCTTGTCTCTGATTCTCCCAGGGTCTCAGCCTCATTCTCTCTTCCTGCAGACAGATTTACTCGGTATCAGGGAAGAGGGCTGCTGTGGCCCAAAGAAACTTTTTTTTATCTCCAAATACAAGAAAAATGGTTACCCTACTCCCTCCAATTTAGAGAATTTTATGAAGGACCCTGATGGTATGACCTTGAATCACGTGCTCACCCTTGGACTTATCCATGGCTTTGAAGGGGCATCAAATTAAGGTTAGCCCTCTCTGGGACACATGCCCAACCCACCAGATGGGGGAACAATCCTAAGTGCAAGCACACCAGGACAACATGAGTAAGGAAGAGGTCCACAAAGGAAAGTGGACTCCTTACCAGAGGGGAGGAAGGAAAGCATGCTAGAAAGATAAAAACAATAGCTGCAGAGCTGACTACATATGAACTAAAACATGGTTCCTGCTTTTATGGAGCTTGCATTCTAGTAGGAGAAACACAGGCACAGATAATGAACCCCACAATCCCTGAGCAGCAACACGACGTCAGGCGCCAGGTTGGTAGTGGTGCAGGAAGGTGTGGCGGACCCTCAGCTGCTGGCCTTACAGGGTGGGGCAGAGGTAGCTTTACAGTTGTTTCTAGGAAAATAATACAAGAATGAGTAAGTAATAATACAAGAATAAACTCTGTTTCATATACACACAACCATAAGCCCACCTGTATAAAGGTCTCTTGCTTTCCCCAGGGTGTTCCTGAATACCCTCTGCCCAATTTGGCAGAGCTACCATGCTAGACTTCAAAGGAATAAAATGCAAGCCCTCATGTCCAATTTGGAAAGAAACTTGTCTGGGCAGCCTCTCCATCTCTCTCTCTCTCTCTCTCTCTCTCTCTCTCTCTCTCTCTCTCTCTCTCTCTCTCTCATTTTTTAACTCCATCATGGGGAAATTGGCTAAAGTGGCATTGCTTTGTCTATCTGAACGGGAAGCTCACCTTTAATTCTGAAGGACCAAGAAACTTCTAAGGTCACATCCTCTATTCTTTACTGATCACAAAAGAAGGCAGAGATACAAAAGTATATGTAAAACAGAAATGCCAGATATTTATGTCTGCTGTGTTTCCATGTTCACACCTTAATAATTAGTAACAGCCCCTGCATTGATTTCATGAAGCTGCTGTAACAACTGACCATGAACTGGGTATCTTGGAATGGAAACGTGTCCTTTCACAGTCACAGATGCCAACAGTCCAAAGTCAAGGTACTGCTAGAACCATGCTTTCTCTGAAGGCTCTGGGGAAGGATCCTTTCTTTCCTCTTCCTAGTTTATGGTGCTTGCTGGCATTTCTTGATATCCCTTGGCTAATAGGCACATCATTCCAATCTCTTCTTCCCTGTATCTATCTTCTCTTCTTCTTATACGGACACCACTCACATTAAATTAGGGCTTACTCTAATAATGACTTCATCTTAACTGGATCACATCTGCAAGGACCCTATTTCCAAATAAGGTCATATTCACAGGTGTCTAGGGTTAGGACTTCAACACACATTTTGGGAAGACAAAAACTCATGACAAGCCTGATCTCATTTTCAAAAAGTTTAAAGTGACTTACAAAAATGAATTAAACTGCAATAGCCCAAGCCTCTCCTCAGCTTGAGTGTATGAAGGAGGTCACATTCACACCAGCATTAATCTCTTAATTACAGTAACAATTTCTCTCTATCTGTTTATGGAGAACCTCAGCACACTTTAAAAACCAAACCAAACAACAACAAACCCAAGAGCTGCTTCTGAGAGACTCCCAGCAGGGAGAAAGTCCACACTCACACTCCTGTGCTCTTGTTCTGCACTGAGCCATGTCTCACTGTCTCTGTGGCTGATGATACCCTGAGGGCACTCTCCACTGCTAGGCACACCGTACTTCTGTGGCAAAGCTGCACTGCGGTTTGTGGTGGCGGAAAGGACTTAGGCCCTTGCTCTCCCTCTGGTTGCACTTTTTCACCTCACTGCCTTGTTTTATAAAGTTCTTCCTGAGCCAACACCTGAAACCTGGGGTCCTCAGCATTCCGCAAAAGCTCATATCTAGGCTGGGGCCATTGCCTCTGAGGCCCTCATTGTCTCCCTAAGCACCAGGGCACACAGCTCTGCCTCCTTAACTTCCCTTTTCTCCTCCTAAACACACAGATAAGCAAACACTTTTCTTATTTGAAATTAGACCCCAGAAGAGCCCAGAACAAATTTACAAGATCCTTAACAAACAACCAGACTTTGAATCTTGGTTTGGGTTCACCCCAAAACTCACAACCCAAAAGCATCTGTTTCATACGCAAATCTATCTTCACAAAATTGATAAAGAAATCTGAATAAGGAGGAAATAAATGTAGAACTGAAATATAAGCCTGGAAGAGAAAGACTATACCTAGAAGCACACATTGTAAAGTTCTGCAACTGAGCTTTGTACAGGCCAAAGTAAAGATAGAAAGAGAATCAGCAAGAAGATTCAGACTGTCATCAAAACTAAACTAAACAGTAGATCACGAGGAGTGAGGCTTGGTCTGGCATTATGGTCTGGCATCTTTATTTCAGCTAACTATATATTTTTGGTTTGCTGCTTTGTCATATCAAGCCCATTTCTCTTTCCTCCTGGGCTCACAACTAGGTGAAGCCACATGCCTGAGCTCTAGCCAATGAAATATGGCAGAAGTGATGTGTGTCATTTCTGGGCCAAAGCAGACATACAGGTATACATTTCTTGTCATTGCTGTCCTCACCTACAAGCACAATGGGAAAAACTCTGACCTTCAGGGGGAGGGCAGAGCCACAAAATGGAAAGAGCCTAGGTATCTGAATATTGATGTGGGAGGCTGCTGGGCCATGCCACCCACGCCAGACTGTGCCATTGGGACAGGTAACTATGTACTGCGTTACGTCACTGAAGCTGCTGTGTTGAGATGTTACAGCAGCTAGTGTCATTTGAACTAAAATAAATGAGATGATACTGGCCTCCTTTGTCTTGAACTTTTCTTCTACCCACTTTTCCTGAGGCACCACAAAGGTTCCAAAATTTCAACTGCAACATCTCCCAGCACAATAGAAAATGTTCTATCATGGGCAGTCTCAGAGTCACTTGGATGAATTCTGAGCTTTGTTTCTCCTGGATCTCTGTACCCTCTGGCTAATGTGATCCTGCTCTTTCCAATCTGGCAACGATTCACTCTCCTTAATAAAAGAGATGGAACTGAGGTAAGATTTGGGAAGTTCTGCTTTCTCTCGGGCAACACTGCAGCACCTGAGAGCTGTTCTTTCCTTTGATGACAAAATACAAAGCCTGTGCCCTTCCTCCTGCTGAGTGGCAGAACAAGCTGCCCACACAGCACACTGTCCAGAACATCAGGTTCTCACAGTTTTCTCAGAAGAGCCAGGGAGAATAAAGAGAGAAGAGAGGGTCAACTCCAGCCAGTCATGTGTTTCATAGAATAAGTTGAGCATGGAGCTGGCATGATGTTCACAGGTGTGCTAACATGGCTAATGGAGCCCCTGTATGAATGACTCAGACACTATTGTTTTCTGGCAGGTCATGTTGACATAAAATTCTCATGATGATTGGCTTTGCAAAACTCATTGGTCAGAATGTTCATTTCCTGAGCAGAGTTTGTAATTGGTAGCCAATCAGTGAAGCCAATCATTTAGCACTTCCACATTACAACTTGAAGAATACTGAGATTCTTGGTCACTTTGGCCACTTGCTAAGATCCAGAAGAAGCACTAATTTGGAAGTCACACTGCCTATTATGGATCCAACAACAACCACCACTTATTTGGCACTTGCTGTGTTCCAGAGCATTCTGGGCACTTTGTATGCATCATTTCAAATATGTCCTTTGAAACGGATATGATTTGCATGTCTACAAATTTTATAGATGCCCTATTTTGTAATAATTTTACTAATATTCCCATTTTACAGATAAAGACATTAAGGCTCTGTCTACTGTATGCTCAGCAGTATGCTAGTCCCTCATGAAAATAGATTAGGATTCAAAATCTGAGGAGTTAAAATCTCTTGAAGGATGTGAGACTTTTTGAAAGTAATTTGGAAATCATATACAATAGCATCCAAAGCTAGGTGAGCCTATTTGGTGCTCAAAGTTAGAGACTGAAGGTCATGACTAGAGTGAGTGGGGGTGAGTCATGTCCAACATGAGAGATAAGACTAGGATTACAGGGTAGAATCAGCTCAGCTACCAGCTGTCTGGATGGACAAATACCAGTGGCTGAGTGGCCAGCACTGATGTGTAGGCAGGGAGGCACAGTTAACACCAGCCTGGGAGAAAGGAGACGAATGCTCAGCAGGAAGCTCAGGATGGGCTGTCTGTATTCATTTGGGTAGCTGGCCCAGGGCTGCCCTTGGAGCACTGATTCCTACCCTTACCTGCACCTAAAAGATGCTCAGGGGAGCTTTTAAAAAGTACTGATTTCTGGTCTTCATCCCTCAAGATTCTGATTGAGTTGGTCTGACTGAATACAGTTAAATCAGAGCTGCCCAGATGATTCTGACATAAAGTCAAAATGGAAGCACCCACCACTCACCTGGTCATTCTGCCTTAGAGGGCCACCACTCACATGGTCATTCATGCATGGTTTTAATGGGCTTCCACCCTCACTGTTCTTTTCTGCTCTTTTCCTGAGAAAAATTATTAAAGGACCCTGGAGTTAGAAAGGCAAGCTTCCTGGAATTTACAGGTTTCCCATTAGGGCTTGAAGGATTACTGTTTCTCTCAGAACAGGTGTGGTTGTATAGCAGTGGAACTGTTGCCAGTGGAAACAGCATTCTTCATGGTATCATAGGAATCCCATGAAAGGATACACACATAGGAGGAGGAGTGGTATTGTGCAACACTTCCAGCCAAGATGGAGGTGTAGGTAGATATACTGTGCCTCCTTCCATAACCGTAAGAAGGACAACAACACATTTAAAAGCAAAAAACAACCAGAACTGACAGAAAATTGAACTGTATGGAAGTGCGACAACCAAGGTGTTAAAGAAGAAACATTCATCCAGACAGGTAGGAAGGGCGGAGACAGACAGCTAGGCAGAGAGGACTCATGGTAAGGTGGTGACTAGAGGACAGGGGTGGGCAATGTAGTGGCAGGCAGACCAAGGCAAGGCTGTGGCTGGCAGAATGGGTGGTCTCACATTCGGGTGTGGATAAACCTGGAGGAACAACTTGGGAGTGAGACAGATCTCATAACCCAGGGTTCCAGCTCCAGGAAATAAAGCCTCAAAACCTCTGACTGAAAAAACCTGTGGGGGTTCAGATGGCAGGAAAAACTCCCAGCCTCACAGGAGAGTACATTAGAGAGACCCACAGAGTCCTAGAACATACCCAAAACCACCCACTTGGTAATCTGCACCAGAAGGGCCCAATTTTCTTGTGGGAACTGAGCAAGTGTCATTATTCACTCTCTGACCCCTCCCCCACAGACAGCACCCCAACTCAATGATGTGTATCGCCCCGCCTTGGTGAATACCTAAGACTCCACCCCTTACTACGTTACAGGCATGAGGAGACAAAAAAATATGGCCCAAATGAAAGAACAGATCAGAGCTCCAGAAAAAATACAACTAAGCCATAGAGATAGCCAGCCTATCAGATGCACAGTTCAAAACACTGGTAATCAGGATGCTCACAGAAATGGTTGAGTATGGTCGCAAAACAGAGAAAAAAGCGAAGAAAGACTATGAAAAGTGAAATCAAGGAAAATTTACAGGGAACCAACAGTGATGGGAAGGAAACTGGGACTCAAATCAACGATTTAGAGCAGAAGGAAGAAATAAACATTCAACCAGAACAAAATGAAGAAACAAGAACTCAAAAATTGAGGAGAGGCTTAGGAACCTCCAGGACAACTTTAAATGTTCCAACATCCAAATCATAGGGGTGCCAGAAGGAGAAGTAGAAGAGCAAGAAATGGAAAATTTATTTGAAAAAATAATGAAGGAGAACTTCTCCAATCTGGCAAAGGAAATAGACTTCCAGAAAGTCCAGGAAGCTCAGAGAGTCTCAAAGAAGTTGGACCCAAGGAAGCACTCACCAGGGCACATCATAATTACATTAGCCAAGATTAAAGAGAAGGAAAGAATCTTAAAAGCATCAAGAGAAAAGGAGATAGTTGCCTAAAAGGAGTGCCCATAAGAGCATCAGCTGATTTCTCAAAAGAAACCTTGCAGTCAAGAAGGGGCTGGAAAGAAGTATTTGAAGTTGTGAAAGGCAAGGACCTACATCCAAGATTACTCTATCCAGCAAAGCTATCATTTAGAATGGAAGGGCAGATAAAGTGCTTCCCAGATAAGGTTGAGTTATAGAAGTTCATCATCACCTAGCCCTTATTATATGAAATGTTAAAGGGACTTATCTGAGAAATAGAACATAAAAAATATGAACAATAAAATGACAGCTAACTCACAACTATCAACAACCAAACCTAAAAACAAAAAGAAAAACAAAACAAAAACAAACTAAGCAAACATTAGAACAGGAACAGAATCACAGAAATGGAGATCACATGGAGGGTTATCAGCAGGGAGGCAGGAATGGGGGAAAAGGTACAGGGAATAAGAAGCACAAATGGTAGGTAGAAAATAGACAGGGGGAGGTTAAGAATAGTATAGGAAATGTAGAGGCCAAGAACTTATATGTATGTCCCATGGACATGAACTAAGGAGGGGGGAGGAGAATGCAAGTGGGAGAGGGTGTGCAGGGCAGAGGGGAATAAAGTGGGGGAAATGGGACAATTGTAACAGCATAATCAGTAAAGTATATTATAAAAAAAGATTTATAGGAAAGTTTCCAGGACGTCCAACCTGAGGCCCATGGGCCATATGTAGCCCAGGATGGCTATGAATGTGGCCAAACTCAAAATTACAAATTTACCTAAAATATTATGAGATTTTTTGTGTGATTATGGGTTACAATGTATTTTATGTGTGGCCCAAGACAACTCTTCTTCTTCCAGTGTGGCCCCAAAATGCCAAAAGGTTGGACTCCCCTGGTAGGCGATGTCTCATCCAGGACCTGGTGGCTCAGCCTTCTCTCGCTGCAAAAGTAGTCCAGCCTGTGGGCCCTAAGGCCCACACTTGTCCTCCCAAGCCCATGAGCACCACAGTCAGAGATGCTGTGCCATTGCACTGGTGTTGACATCCCAAGCTCCAGTAGACTGGCTTAGCATCTGTTTCCATCTGGTCCACAGCTGGGGCTGCCCTTGGGCCTACATGACAGCTACAGAGGGAGTGTGTGAATGAAGAAACACACACAACCCCAGGCCTTTTTAAGCTTTGATTATACTATCTCAGGCTTGGGAAAGAGCAAGCTTTCTTTCAAACTAAGCAATCTCTTTCCTGGATCTTTGCAGACTTGTGCTGGGCCCTCCCCCTATGCCATCTTGGCTCCTACTGTGCATGTGCCCAGCAAAGGATATCCCTTTTACTGGTCCCCCCATTTCTCCATAATCTGCAAAACTGGATGGACCAATTGTTACCTGGGGAAACTGGAAAACTGCCTGCTCTGGGATTAAGTCCCTTTGGCCGAGGATGTGGCTGTCCCCTGGGGTGTCTGAAGGGTGTCTGCCCCTTCCTACTAACTAGGTACCTACCTACTATAACAGAACGAAGGAGTTCGGATGCCCACAGACTCTCGGCCAGGTGAAATCCTGCCTCCAAGAGAGGAGAGATAAAGCACAGTAGAAGCTGATAAAATATTTCACACTTTGGCTGAGTTTTGTCCTGCAAGTGTGGGCACCTTCAGTGACTTGCCTTCTGGTCTAACTCAGAATTTACATTTGCAGATTTGATAAACATTTATGGAGCACTTTCTGTGTTCAGGTGCTGTGATGGGGACTTTGTCATGCTGTCTCACATGATGTATTAGGCTTTTTTTTTTTTTTTTTTTTTACAATCCCTTACCTTTTCCTCTTAGGTCCTTGGAGACTTCATGTAAACATCTTAATCAGCTGGACTATGGAAGATGGATTAGTTTTACTGTTTGGGGCTTCCAAGAATAGCTAATAATTATTATTATTATTATTATTATCTATTGAGTGCTTACTATATCCCTGGCTTGGGCTAAGCATTTTAGATTTTTGCCATCTCAATTCATTCTCAAAACAACTCTAGAGATGTATCAATCTCCTTTTCTAGATAAGGAAAGATGTTTAGAAACTTTAAATAAACATCTAAAGCTCCTTTAAAGGTCTTGCCAGGACTGGTGCTCAAATCTCTGGGTTTCATCTGACTGCTCTGATACTGAAGGACTGTGGTTGTCAACCTTTGGGGGTATATCAGAACTTTTGTGGCACTTTTTTTAAAAAAATAAACCTTTTATTTGTAATAACTTCAGAATCTCAGAAAAGATGCACAGACAGAGTATTCTAGTCTGATTATGTTGAGTGTTAAATATACCTATGAAAAATTTGATGTAAATACATGATTAATTTAATCCAGGTGTGGGCTGGTGGTGTTGGTTAATGATGGCTTCACAGATACTGTGCTAAGTTCTAAGGGATAAGTAGTGTACCGGCAGCAGGTAGGAGGCAGAAACGGTGTTCCAGCACCAGGAACCTCCTAAACAAAGAAAGGTACAGCTGCCTGAAAGTGCATTAGCATATTTGGGCAAGGATGAGCTCCAAGATGTAAGTCTGAAGTATGAGTTCATGGTAGAAAGTGGTGGACAGGTAGGTAGATTGGGGTCAGGAAGAGAATCCTAAAATATTTTTTGAGTAACATGATGAGATATGTTCATCAGAATGAGCAGTTTGGGCTATGGAAAGAATGGATTAGAGGTTTGTTGGACCTTGGCTCGTCAAACTCAACAAATTCAATATTGAATTAATTCACCATTGTTCTCTAGCATTTCTCACCCTGGTAGTTAAAGCTTACCTGTCATACTTCACCAATCTCCTCCAGGCCTATTGATTTCAACCCCTTCTCTCCAGCCCCACTGCTATTGCCGTAATTAAAGGCTCTCATATCTTTTCTGAGTTTTGCATTAGCCTCCCACACATTCCCTTGATCAATAGTGTCGCTCTTTTTTAATTTGCCCTCTCCCCCATTGATAATGTTTCTAGCACATAGAGATGATTTGCGTCACTCCCACACTCAAAATCCTTCAGTAGCTTTTTTTACCCATAGAACAAAAATTGAAACTCCTCGGCATTACTTCTAGGACCTCTCATGACAGGATGGATCCCTACATCCCACCTTGTCACCCATTTTAGCACTTCAAGCTTTAGCGACATGGGGCCACTTTTGGTACCCCAAAAATCAAGTTTTCGTAGATCCCTGTGCCTTTACATCAGCCATTTTCTCTGCTTTGTACACCATCCTTTCCTGCCCCATGTATCCACCTGCAAACTCTTACTCATGCTGCAAGTCTCAGCCTAAAGGTCACCTCCTCAGTGAAGCCTTTCCCAATCCCTCCAGGCAGCCACAGGCATGCCTGCATCTGGGACTTCTGCTGCATTTTGTACATTCCTACATCATTAAGATAATGCTCATATTTATTTCTTTTCCTACACGTTGGTCTTCTTCCCTTGTCATGTGTCTATAACCAGTTCCTATCATGGTGTCTGGCATACCTTAGATGCTCAAGAAACAGTTACAAGGAAAAGGAGGGAAGAATGGCAATTAAGAAAAGGGAATGAAATAGGGAGCAGTGGAGGGAGGGAGGGAGGGAGGGAGGGAGGCAGGGAGGGAGGGAGGGAGGAAGGAAGGAAGGAAGGAAGGAAGGAAGGAAGGAAGGAAGGAAGGAAGGAAGGAAGGAAGGAGGAAAGTGAGGGATGAAGAAGATGGAGATAAGCCATGGCTCCTGCCTTCCTTTTCCAAATATCCCTAAGAATTTATCTTCAAGGGCCAGAATGGCTGTTCAGCTGCTGAGACATGGGAAATTGAAATTGGCATTAAGGCTACTAGTTCAGGTGGATTCTCGGGCCTAGTGAGAGCGTCTTTTCTAATCTCTCCAGACCAAGGCCCAGTCCCTGACCCCACCCACCCAGGCTGTCCCCGTTAAAGAAGGAAGGCAAGTTTCTGGCTGGCCCTAAATAGTTATCCTTTAGTCTACAGGAATCTCAAAATGACTGGTAATTACCCTCCCTAGTAGGGCTTTTGAGTCTAGGCCCTGAGAGGTTTTCCCTCAGCTTTGGCCATGTTTTCTTTCTTGGTTCTATTTGGTTTCTCTGCAGTGTGTTAGATAGTTGATAAAGCTGGTTTTACCTGTAAATAAAACCTGCACTCCTTCCTACTGTTCCTCCCATACCACTGATTGACAAGTAGGACAGTCACCCAGTATTGCTCTCCTTGCCTCTTTGAAGGCAACAGAAAACTGAATAGCCAACTGGACAATGGCCAGACTTATAGTAAAACAGAACTCTGACCCATCATCTGCAGCAACCAGCCTGGGGAGCCAAACCACAATCTGCAGTAGCCAGCCCATGAAATCAGATCACAGCCTCTATAGCAATAGGTCCTAAGAGTTCAGGATTTGATTGATACCTGACAGCTTCCCCAAGTTTTGGCCTTATCTCCAACTTGTGATCAACCAGAGAAAGCTAGATATGTTCCCCTAATCAATCACATAGGATATTCTGCTTCTATTAGCCCACCTTCAGCTTCCCCAGGTCAACAGCCACCAATTGAAGCCTTCCTTTCCCACACTGTTAAGCTTTCCCACTTTCCTGCTTGCTTTTGGGTCTTTGCCAAAATACAAGTGATGGTGGCTGACTCCTTTCTTAGTGCAAGTTCTGAATAAATAGCCTTTACTTGTTCTCACTGGGTGGTCTTTATTTCCACAAAATCAAGCATGGTGGAAAGGAAAAGAATTAAAAATCAGGCTGAATCATTCAATGTATATAAAGTCCACAGAGAAGCAAAATGAATTTATGGCAACAGAAATGAGAAAGTGGCCAGTAGGGGTCCGTGGGTGTGTGGAGGTAGTGGGGCCAAGTTAATTGACTGGAAAGGTGCATCAGGACAATTTGTAGAGGGACGGAAATGTTCTCTTTTATATCTTCTTTTGAGTGATGGTTATATAGTAAATCCAGTTGTCAAAACTCATTGACTTAAATCCTTAAGATGCATTTAACTGTAATAAAATTACACCTCATGACAGGAAGCCTCTAAAATGATCCTTGATTCCTGCTATTCACACCCTGTACAATGCTCCCTGCCCTGGAGTGTGCAGTGTACCTACTAACTCACTGCTAACAAATAGACATGGCAAAAGTGACAGGTTGTCAATTCTGCAGTTAGGTTACAAAAAGACTGTGGCTTGTGGGATACTCTCTTGTTTTCTTGCCCTTGCTTGTTCCCTCTGGGAGAGACCAGCTGCCATGCTGAGTTTACCCTATGGAAATAGGCCCACACAACAAGGAACTGATGCTTTTGACCCAGAGCCAGTTAAGGGTCTGAGGCCTTGCAACAGTCAGTAAACTTGAAAGATGATCCTCCCCTAGTTGAGCCTTGAGGTTAGAGCCCCAGCTCATACCTTGATGGCAGTTTGTGAGAGACCCTGCATCAGAGCCACCCACCTAAGCTGCAATTGGATTCCTAGCCCACAGAAACTGAGATCATAAATACTCACTGTTTTATGCTGCTAAGTTTTGGGGTAATTTGTTATGCAGGAATAGATAATAAATACACAGGTGGAATTTGTTCTATACCAGTTTGTTTAAACATTCATTAAAAAGAAAGTGAAGCTTGGTACCTGATAATAGATCCTTCTGCTCTTTTCTTAGCTGAGAGTATCTGCTCTCCCTACTATGACCCACTCAGTAGCCCACCCCAACCTTTCTCTGGAAAACCTTCTTCCAGAGAAGCAGCTTTGCAATATAAAAATAAGTAGGATATACAAACACATTTGTAGAAGACCTTCTCCAAGACACAGGGAGAGACATTCAGTACATTCTGTTATAGGAGCACTCCTAGCTCTGAGTGGCTCATAGAATTCAAACATCCTGACACCAAGCAAGGCTCACTGAGGGTGGGAAGTGAGAGGAGAGGATATCTCTTCTCTGTGGTGGATGGTCTTATCTTAGACTCCTCCCGCATGCCTTCCCCTCCCTTAGCTGCTGAGGATGGGGAGAGCTGTAGTCTCTATGGCTAAGGTCATCTTTGCTAGAGAGAAAGTGAAGAAAGCATGCACTTTGGAACCACATGCACCTAAATTCAGGCCCAGATTTATGAGCTAGGTGAGGTTTAGTGCATTGAAGAGTTAAGGACATGCAAGCCCCAAATATGCTACTTTGCAATATTGATTATTTTGAGCTGAAAGCCCTTGAAAAACAGCAAATGCAGAGAGAGTAGGTGGGGGAGACTTTCTCTGAACTCCTCTTATCTAAGGACCAGTCCTCCGAAAGGAAATCAATTGTCATAAATCTCCCCCAACCCAGGATTTCATCAATCAGAAAAGATTGACTCTTGTCACAAGAGAGGAGACTGGAAATTAGCAGCACACCCAGGCATACTTTGTCACAAACTGTCATATCACCCATCTATTCTTCAAAGAGCCCATTCATTTATTTTTCTGGAAAATCACTTACTCTCCCAAGTTGCCTATACCCTCCTCCCCTTCCTCTATTAAGATGACATATAAGCTCTCAAGTCTCACCACTTTTGAGAGTGTTCGATTTTGTTCTGTGATGCCCTTGTGCACAGAATATTAAAAGTGAATAAATGTGTATACCTGTTCTCCTGGTAATCTACCTAGTGTCAGTTTACTCCTAGGCCTGTATGAGGAAGGTGGAGGTGAAGTCTTTCCTTCCCTATGCACCCTGACTCCTTTTGAGCCTTGAGAACCTCATATATAAAATTAAGATAACTCCTACCTTGAGGAATTATTATCAGAATTAGAGACATGCACCTACAAAGATGAATCACAAATGCATGATGTCGAGGGAAAGAAGCCAGATTCAAAGGGCTATATCACATGTGACATTCTGAAAAGGGCAAAACCAAAGGGACAGAAAACAGGTCAGCAAATGCCAGAGGCTAGGGATGGGAGGAGGGTGGACAAAGGGCACAAGAGGATTTGGGGGTGGGAGGTGAAGAAACAGTTTATAGTAATGACTGCGTGACTGGGTCAGAATTCACAGAAATGTACATAAAAATAATGAATTTTACTTTGTGTAACATATACCTCAGTACACTTGCTTTGAAAAATAATGGAAGAAGTAAAAGGTATGGACACAATAATTCTCTCATTCTAATGGCTTAGATGGCAGCTCCCAGTTTGCTGAGGTTCGTCCTGGTGCTATGTAAGCCAAGCCTGTCTTTTCACACACTCTCCCCCCAGCCTCTAAGGCTGCCTGCCCACTCCTCCATATCTTGGGGGATTTGTCACTTTGGGGTACACATATTCAGCCCTGGAATGGTGGGGCTGTGTGTGACCTAGAGAATTATTAGGGCTACTCAGAACCAGCATGATCATCTACACCTGTTGAAACAGGGAGAGCATCCTATCCTGTTCTTCAGGATTTCATCAGCTAACAAGGGAATGGTAAGAGTCAGCCATGTTCATTCACCAACAGCATCTATGAAAATTCCTATGTTTTCACTCCAAGCCAGTAAATATGATGTTAACACAACCAAAGAGCATCAGCTATGAACCAGACATGTAAGTTATATGTAACCTGCCAACAAAGTGACAAATTTCCCCTTCCCTTACACCAGGAAGATAAAAAGCCAGAATTGTGAGTTTTAATCAAACCAGAAAGTGAGAAAGGAATAGAATATGGCAATAATACCTGTTAATCTCCTTGAAGTGTCCATAGGGATGGGCCAAGCCAGAAGCCTACATTTCTATGGAAACTACAAAAGGCAGTTTGAATAAAAGAAAATGAAACCAGAGAAGAGATTGAATGCCTTCCAAACAAGACTGAATTCCAGGGTTAGTCATTTGAAGGTGAGGAGAAAGGCATTTCACAGCCTACGGGGAGTGGGGAGCCAGCTGGCGGTGGGAGGCCTAGGTCTCCAAACTCTTTGGGCTCAGGGCTGCTAAGGAAATCTAGGGAGGCTTGTGTGGGTGGGGCACCTGCTGGAGAAAAGAACAAAGGAAATAGTTCCTAATACCCCCTAACTGGGATGGCTCCCTCCCTGCAATCAAAACTAAAATTATTAATGAATGATCAAAATGTTCCTGATGCCTGAACAGCCTCATATCACTCATATCTGTAGTCTCTCCCATCAGAAGAAAATACTCTTTGGAATAAGTACAGGGCATTAGAGAATCCAGACAAGCAACAGAAACATTCTATGCACTCATTTCTAACAACTGACTGTTTCCCCAACCTCCCTTGATGTGTAGATTGCTGAAATAGGCTCATCCATAATTTACAAGTTGGAGAAAGCACTGCACTTGCCTCCTCTGTAACATGGACCATGCTATTGTAATAGGCTGTTTACTTGCTGTCTCCACCACTAGATTGCTCAACACTAAGAATAAGGGTGCATATAATTCACTGTTGTATTAAGAGAATCTAGCTCAGTGCTCAGCCCTTCTAACAACAACTGCAACAGGAGCAGCTAACCCTCATATGATAGCAACCAGCACACATTGCCCTTAGAGTGCGTTGGGTATGCTCTGTATTCTTTACAGATATCAACATTTAAAATTCTCATCATTCATATACCCATCTTATAAATGAGGAAACTGAGGCACACAGCATTCAAGATGCTTGCCTAAATAAATGGCAGAGCTGGGCTGTCTGCTCCAGATTCTCTGTTCTTGATTCCCTAATAATGTGCACAAGTAAAAATCTGTTCAGTTAATAGCTTGCCAAGAACCTGTCCTTGTCCTCTTCTTTTTTCCCCATGGTCTCATTCATCTCCTCAGTTCCCACTATTACATCTCTGCAGGTGATTCCTAGATCTATATCCACAGCTCTGATCTCTCTCCTAAGTGCCAATTTCCAATTGAGAGAAAGATATCTCTGCCTTCCATAAGTCTACAGTTTAGTCAAGAGACACATCACACTGTTACCCTACCACCCTATCCCCTCTCCTGCGCTCTTTACATGCACACACACACAGATCCCAGAAGGTCATACCTTACTGCCTTCTCTGCAGGGTACAGCCAACCACAGCAGTATGTCTTCCTTCCTTCTCTCCTTGTCTCTCCATCTCTCTAAAGGCCCAATAAAATCCCTGCATCAAAAATGAAAATCAGATCTGCAAAACAGTTATAGAAGAGAGACAGATGAGCAAAGCCATAGTTTTAATTTCCTTTGCCACATGGGACCTTGTCTTAATTCAAAATTATCAGTGTCTTATATTTTTTTAAAAAATTGATATCATGTTGACCTCAGGACTCACAGGCTAGAGTAGTAGACATTTTCAAATAACATTCAAGTGAGTAATGCCTGATGTATGATGCCTGAACAACTTCATATCACTTTTCTCCATAGTCTCTTCCACCAAGAGAAAGAAAATACCCTTTGGGATATGTACAGAGTGTTAGAGAATCTAGACAAGCAACAGAAACATTCCATGCACTCACTTCTGACAATCAACTCCTTCCCCAATATCCCGTGATGTGTAGACTCCTGAGGCAGGCTCATCCATAATTTATGTCCTAAATCCAAACTACAAAAACTCAGATTAACTTGTTGGCTACTGTGCTTTTCTGGAAGACAAAAGAAGGCTGCTGTTCAATGTGGCAAACATGAATTGCAAGCCCACAAGCCAGGAACAGTGCCGGGGGAGGGGCCACAAAAAGAAAAGGTTTCCTGTGTGCTTTCCATGTGCTTATGGTTTAGTCAAGGAGACAGATACACAAAAAACCATAGATGTTAACAGTGAGGAACAAAGCAAAGAAAGAGTTTTGTTCTGGGAAGTATGTGAAGGTGGGGAGAATTAGGGTCTTCGAAGTGTTACAGTCTCCTAAGCCAAGACCCCAAGAATGAGGGCTGTCCCCTGTGATCAGAGCAGAGTCCCCTGCAACCAGACCCCTGTGATCTTCAAACTAAAAATATTTGCCAGTTTGAGGAGTGCAAATTATATCATGTGGTTGTTTTTAATTTTTTTTTATGATTAACTGGTAAGGGTCAAGATCTTTTTATGTTTTTATTGCTATTTGGGTTTCCTCCAAGAATTGCACAATCTGTTTTCTATTGAATTTTAATGTATTGTTCATATTATTGATTTGAAAGTTTGTCAGTAAATATGTTGTAAAAGTTATAAGTTAGTCTTTAAAATCCCCTCTTGTTTACAGCACTCTTTGCCGTGGAGAACTTTCAGCTGTCATGTGGTCAGATGCACCGGCCCTCTCCTCTGTGCAGACGCCTTCCCAGTCTGATCGAAAACTCCATCCACCCTCTGATGCCACGTAGAGGGTCCTTTACGTGTTCTTTTGAAAGCTTTAAGGTTTTGACTTTCACATCGAGGTCTTTTGTCCAGCCAGGATTTATTTTGTATATGGCATGAGACAGATTAATCTTATCTTTAGCCATATTGTGTTACTTACCAAATGACCCACCATTTCTCACCTATTATTATACCATCTCTGTCACATGCCAAGATCCCACCAAGGTGTGGGGCTATTTCTGGTTATTTTCTTCCATTGATTTGTTTACTCTGGTACCATTGGTATTTTGAAAACAGTTTTTCAAGTATTATAGCCATCAAAATGACAAAAATATGAAAATACCAAATGTGGAAAATGTTCAGAACATTGGAAATGCTCACACAGTGCTGGTTGGGATATAATTAATACAATCACTTTGGAGAGCAATTTAACATTTGCATGTATGAGATTGTTTCTTTCTATAGCTGAGGAGGATTCCGTGCTATGAATACGCCACAGTTGTTCGTGGATTTACTTTCAAATTTTTGTTTCCAGTTACTTGCTATTATGAATAAAGCTGCTCTGAGAATTTGTGTAGTATATTTTTCTTTGTGGACATAACTTCTTATTTTGGTAGGTAATCAGAAGTAGAGTCACTCAGTTCATGTTAAGTATATGTTTACCTTTATAAGAAACTTCCAAACTGTTTTCCAAGTTGATTATACTATTTTAAATTCCAAGCAGCAATTATGAGACTCCCAGTTTCTCTACATCTTTGACCATACTTTGTATTGTGACTCTTTTTAATTTTAGCCAGACCACTGTAAAGTGGTAACTCATGGTGGTTTTCATATACATCTCTTTGATGATTGCTACTAAGCATATTTCATGTGTTTTTATTGGACATCCATGTACTCTCTGTGTAATATCTATTCAAATATTTTGCCAATATCTTACTAAGTTTATCTTCTTATTGAATTATGAGAATTAATTATATAATCAGGATTCAAGTCCATTATAAGATATACGTATTATAAATATTTTTATTTTCTTAATGGTATCTTCCAAAAAGCAGTTTTTATTTTGACAAAGTTCAATTTATCAAATTTTTTTCTTTTATGATCTTCCTATGAAGAAATTTTTGCTTACCACCAAGTTGAAAATATTTTCTGCTCTATTTTCTTCTGGACATTTTATAACATGAGCTTTATGTTTATATCTATGATTCATTTCCAGGTAACTTTTGTATATATTCTAAGATAAGGTCCAGAACTCATTTTTTCCATACAGATATCCATGTGTCCCAGGACCATTTATAGAAAACACTATTTTTCCTCCATTAATTACCCTGCAACTTTGTAGAAAATAATTGACCATTTTGCACTCTATTCTGTTCCATTGATCTATACTTCTAACCCTGTACCACGGCTACACTGTTTTGATTACTGTAGCTTTAGGGCAAGACTTAAAGTTAGTGTAAGTCCTCTCTTCCAACTTTAATAATTATTTTGGCTGTTTTAAGTCTTTTGCATTTCCAAATAAATTTTTGAATCAGCTTATGAAATTCAATAAAAGGGCTAGAAGGTTTCTCTTGGTCCTGCACTGATTCTGTAGACCCATAGATCAATTTAAGGACAATCCATGAACATATTGTATCTATCCATTCATTTAGGTCTTCTTTAGTTTCTCTCAGCAATCTTCAGAATGAAATGTGTCCTCCAAAAGCTAAGTAGAATGAATGAAAAAAGATTATATATACACACACACACACACACACACACACACACACAGATACATCAGTGAAAACTTTCACTAAGGAGAAGTATTCCTAAAAGCTGCCATAAAGAAACGTAGAGCACAGATAAAGGAGGTCAACTGCAAGGGAACAGATATTAGATTGACTGCGGATATTGTATCGTCAATATTGAAAACTAGACTACGTATACTCTAGCAACACCCCCAAGGTGCTGGGGAAATGTAATCTGTAACTCTGCACCCGGCAGCATGGCTGTCCCAGAGGCTGATTGTAGAGAAGCCACAGGCACAAGCAGAGCATTTGGTCCCTCCAGGTAGAAAAAAGGTACAACTTAGAGCCACACAGAGCACAGGCCAGCAGTGCACCCAGTCAGAGTGCAAACTCTCTGCCTTCACATCTACCTGAAGGTACACCACTGGTGCTACATCACCTGCTTCAGGTGATCACTCCATTTACGAAGCTGTAGTTGGTGTGTTTTTGTACTGAACCCTCTTCCCTACTTTCCTGCCAGCCCACCAGGAAGTAAGTGATATGACTCCACATATTCCAGAATGTTTACCATGAGACAAGGTGAATCTGAAGTCAGTCTCCTTAAAGTCAGTTTCCCAGGCACACCTGCCCTCTAGCAGATCCACACTTGAGGCCTCTTTGAAGCCAGTTCCTGCTCTAGTCAGTCATTACAGGCACTAAATTCATTCTAGGACTGCAAGGAGTTGAAGAGTTTATCTCCAACAGTCTTTCTGGGGTGGGAGAACCTGAGAAATTACTTGGAAATTGGAAAATGAAGCTAAAAAAAGAATTTAAGAAAAAAATGGATTGGGTTCATTATGGTGGATCGGTCTATGAAAATCAGAATTATTCCACATACATAATGAAAACCCAGATGGTGGTAGCACACTGAGTTCACAAAACAACTGTCTCAAATCAGACTCTGAAGTCAAAGGACTCCAAGATGATGATCTCAAAGTAAAGAATGGCTTTCTATCAACAAACAGCATTTACAATCTGAGAGCATCTCATAATTTAGTAAGGGCGTCACTTGTTTCCCTCAACAACAACAACAAGATTTAAAATTTGAGGAACAACAGCAACAAAAATGTGAGAACACCCCAGTGTGAAAATGAAGCAAACTAGATGGGCACGACTCAGTACAACTGTGGCACACACCAGGAGGATCTGTTTGGTCCAAGTGCTTGGGCATCTCTGACCCACACAGGGTTAGTGACGTGACTTCATGAGTGCTCAGTTCGGCAGTGAATAAAAAATACAAAACTGTAATACTGGTAGTGACATTGTTTGAAGTCAATCTGCAGACAAAACATGAGAGACATAATTATAGGTAAGGAACAGAATTCAAATGGTATATAACCTTGTAACAATGACACATTGTAACTGACAAAAGAGGAGGATGATGTTGGTGACCACATCGAGTTTACTGAACCGCAAGTCCAGATTTGAGTGTTTGTATCAGATCTGGGTCCCAGCACAAGGCTGAGCAGGTCTACAGTGGAAACCCACAGGGTTCCTGCCCCCTGGAGCACATGCAGGGATGTGGAGGAGAGTGCAATGAACGAAAGTCACCGTTGTTGACAACAGCCAGAAATAGTGGGTGACTCATCTACAATTATGGTAATAACCAAAACAAGAAGTAAAATAAGAAATGGTAAAAGAGCTTGCTTTTAGGCAATTAGACCAGTGGGTGAGGCAGTGGAGATTAAGAGATCAGTTTATCACTTACCTCAATTAGTATTGTTTTGAATTTCTCCAAGTATAAGGGTTATTTTAATAATTTTAAAAATAAACCCAGTGTTGTTGCTTTTAACCAGTAGGATCAGGGTGGTTTATACCAAGCCTAAATGCTGTGTGGAAGACTTGATGTCAGGGCTTTATGACCCAAAATTCAGTGCAAAGTATGTGAAGCAGTGTAGCTAGAACCATTTGCCTCAACATATCTAAATAGATTTTTGTCCCCTATTTGTACATCAGGATATTTTAATAGTGGTATAATATGAAATGCAGTCCTATAAATATACCAGGTTGCTCTTTCTTCATTTATTGCAACAAATTAGCTGACTTTTTAAAAATAATATACATATTTTTAAAAGCACAATGAAAAACTGTTTAAGAAAATATATGCTCGTCTATACATGAAGAGCAAAATTGTAAGTAATTTAACCTCTCTTTAGCCCAAACCTAAAATTAAGTTGAAATCTACCATTGGTGTGTAACAATGATCCTTGCAGAGGTGGATCCAGAGTTCCATTTTGCCTGATCCCTTCCAATCTCTTACACCTTCCTCTCCCAAACTACTGACTGCCAGGCCCTCCACATTTCCAGAACTCTGTGGGGGCAGGAGCGTCATGGAGAGAGGGGTGAAGGAGAGGGGTGGAGGATTGGAGTAGGTCTGGTTCAGGAACCCCCGGTGGTGCTGAGGGAGAACTAGGGGCCTTGTGAGGGGCGAGGTCTGGGTGGGAAAGGGACTCTGAAGGCAGCACAGGTAGGCTTTGAAGTGAGCAATGAAGAGCAGGGCGCAGTGGCAGCAATCTGCTCCAAAGGTAGGGAGAAGGTGTGGGGGCTGTGGGAGAGCTGCCGTGGAGTCCAGGGTGGATCACCGCTGCTCCAAAGGGAAGGGCAGGAGGGACTGAAAGGCAAGGTCTTTTTAAGAAAAAGAAAGGACAGCACAGCCAAAGTCATGAGGTGAGAGTTAAATTACTGTCACAGCAGCAGGCACTACTCAAGAAAAGGTGATCATCCAGAGCCTTCCTGAGGGAGGACGTGCCTTCTACCTTGGCTTCAGCCAGTGATGCTGGAACCAGGCCCACCCAGAGACTCAGTGACATGGAATGGAGCTTGCGTTTAGAACACAGAGCTGTGAAGAACCTGATCACTGAAGGGGAAGAAGGGGCAGAAAACAACACTGGAGGGTCACACCTGGCCTCAGCTGTGCTCCACCGTCCTTCTGTTCTGCTGTCTGCTTTCCAGCAACCTCTGCTCTCAGCCTTAGAGCTGGTGCCCTTGAGGAGCCCCTTCTGCCTCCTTCCCTCGTCTGTCCGTAAACACGGGTCTGGGTCACAGCTCCCGGGTACTGAAGAAGCATGGAGGTGCAACGTGTTGTACCTGACCGTCCGAGTCAGAACCATAGCGATTCCAGAAAAAGAAGCTGCCTCCACAGGCCCAGGTTTTCAGAACTCCCTTCTTGGCTGTGACAGCTGCCAAGCACCATTAATTCCAGGATTGCCATCAGTCTTCCCCACTGCCAGGCTCTAATGTCAGGAGCCACGGACCATTGGCTGCCTTCTCTCAACAGCACAAGAAGGAATGTGTCTGTGTCCTTCCACCTTCAGCTTTGGGCAAGTCAGTATAATGGCCATGAGCTTCAGAAACAGATTGACTTAGGCCGAAACTCCAATCCATTTGGCCTTGTTAATTTTCTTGTCTCAGTTTCCCCATTCCACTTGCCCAGGATTTTCCTAGCTTCTTACTATCCTGCTTCAGTGGGAATGAAATGAAATAATGTGCATAAACTGTCTGAAGCAGAGTCTGGCATATTGTACAGACACTCTGCCATCTTTGTGCTCTAGCGCCTAGACATAGCTGGGGTTGAATGACAGTGTCCTTCCCTGGGAAGGGAATAGACTATGATAACCCAAAATATGCCACTTTGGCATATTATTCCTATTTCAAGGTACTTGAGAAATAGCCAGTGCAAGAAAAACATTGTGATCCTCCTCTGTTCCCCTGAAAACAGGAAATAAATCTGCCATGTGTAAGGTGCCCTCCCTGTACTAGGGGGAAGAAAGACGTCCTTATTACCAGAGACAGGCAACCTAGGGCCTTGACGGTTTGTATAAATAAACCCTGTTACTTCTTTACTAAATTACTACCCAAAACCCAAACTTCTTTGTCTTGTGATTTTTTCACAAATTTATTTTTCCTTTGTCTAAAAGATACAAAAAGCTGCCTGCTTTGATTACTTCTTTGAGTCTCTATTTTTAAAGGGGCTCCTATATATACAAAATGAAATTAGTTTTTCTCTGGTTAATCTTTCCTATGTCAATTTAGCTATTAAACTGGCCAAAGAACCTAGAAAACAAGAAGGAAAAAGTTTTTCTCCCCTACACTTAATCTCCCAGTAGAAAATGCTGGTATTGCAGGGTCAGCTGCCTCCCACAGCCTGCAGGCAGGCCCCCAGCCTTTTAATCCTGCTGGGGTGTGGCTTTCAGGCAGATTCTCCCTTCTTTCTGTTTATGTGATAAGTGTGCTAAGAGCAAGCTGCAGTCTCTGGCTCCTGTTGCACCTGCCCTAAGTTGCCATACTCCCTGACTCTGAGCAGGGGACATAGCTAGATGTCCAATGCCCACTAAGTCAGCATTGAAGCTGGGTCTCAATCCAGCTCCTGGATAGCTCCCCAACCTTACTTCATGCTTCCTCACCAACCCAGCAGAGCTTGTACATCAAAACCTCAATCCCTGAGAACAAGAGAGGAGAGGGATAGGAACATCCAGGGAAAAGGGGAAGGGATTAGAGCAACAAGTATGAAAGACACATGGACAAAAGCTAGGGGGGGCGGTGGAAATGGGAGGGAGCTCGGGAGGGCTGGGGCGGTGGGATGGGATGGGAGTAGAAAACAGAAAACTGTATAAGAACAACAATTAAAATAAAATAAAAAAAAAAAAAACCCTCAATCCCAGATGCTCCCTCTCTAACTTCATTCGCCATGGGTGGGTACCACCTATCTCTTTCAGCCGCTATAGAAATTCCCAAATGCCACAGCAAATAAATCTGCAGGGCCATTTCAGCCTCTTGCTGCAGCTGTCAGTGTAAGAAATGTCCAAACTTGTAAGAATTTTTATGAATTTATATGAGCCAAACTGACAATTGCCAGGATTGAGAAAATGCTCCAGAGAATGGCAGTTTTGCAGCCTATTTTATACATTACAATCAAAGCAGGAGGCATAGGGAGGGTTACATGAAATTCATTGGTGATAGATTAGGGAGGCAAGAGAAAGCAAGCAGGGAAATCTCTGGGATTGGATAAAGAGTAAAATGTAGAGACAAAGACCTCTTTCACATTGGTGGGTCTAGGATAATTAACAATAAACATTTACAGCACAGAGAGATGGTATGAGGAGGGGACAAGATAATAATGAGGGGTTTGGTGGTCTTGTGCCTTGGTGGGAGATCATGCCCTGAGGGGTCAGGAGAAAGGGATTACTCAAATAACCCAAATGTAAATCATCTTTGCTACAAAAAACAATAGACAGGCTCAGTTAAGGTAAAGACTGACCTTTGTCAAGGAAGATACCAGCCTAAGACATGACTATCCACCATGACTCACTTTTAGTTAAGATGTTTACATTTCAGACCATCCTATGAGGTTACTTTCAGTCCCTCAGTTTGTGAGGCCAGCATGCCAGCCTCCGCTGAGCTGGTCAGGTTTAGTATTTAACCCCTTTTTCACCCAGAGCGCTCAGTGTCCCAGATGCACAAAGGCCTTGGCTCCAGGTGTAGCGAAGGGCTGGAAAGCACGCTTTTTCCTTTTCTTCTCTGCTCTTGTATTACTCTCTTCTTTAAGTTCTTGGGGCTAAAAAACATAATTTATATTAACAACACTGACAACTTAAACATAACGTAGTGGTTGAAAAGAGAAATTTTGGACTTCCGGCCAAGATGGAGGCATAGGTGGACATACTATGCCTCCTCGCACAACCAAAATTAGGGACAATAAAGATTTAGAAACAAGAAAACAATCAGAACTGATAGAAAATTGAACTGTACGGAAGTCCGACAACCATTCATCCAGACAGGTAAGAGGGGCAGGGTCCTGGCAGGAAAAAGTGAAAGTTGGTTGACCCAGGTGCACAGGCAGCGGCTGGCAGACCCTGGCAGACCCTGGGCACGGTGTTGTAATGGCAGACCAGAGAGGCTGCAAAAGGCAGCTGGCTGACCAGGCTGTCCAACAACGTGCATAGATAATACAGATGAAAATGGGGAGCGAGACAGATGTGCAACCCAGGGCCTCAGCACCAGGAAATAAAACCTAAAAACACCAATTGAAAACACTTGTGAGGGTTGAAGTGCCAGGAGAGACTCCCAGCCTCACAGGAGAGTTTGTTGGAGAGATCCACAGAGTCCTAGAATGTACACAAGCCCACCCACATGGGAATCAGCACCAAAAGGGCCGAATTTGCTTGGGGAAAGCGGCAGAAGGGACTGGAATCCGAGAGAGAAAGAGCAGAGTAAGTGCCATAATTCCCTCTTGGACCCCGCCCCCATATACAGCATCACAACCCAGCGCCTGGGCTGCCCTGCCCTGGGGAACACCTAAGGCTCCACCCCTCACTACATAACAGTGGCGACCAGACCAAAAAACAAACAAACAAAAAAAAAAAATGGCTCAAATGGGAGAACAGATCAAAGCCCCAGAGCCAATTCATCTAAGTGACCAAGAGGTAGCCAACCTGGTGATCAGGATGCTCACAGAATTGGTCGATTTTGGTTGCAAATTAAATGAACAAATGAAGGCTACAATAAGTGAAATGAAGGAAAACGCACAGGGAACCAATAGTGAAGGGAGGAAAACTGGAACTCAAATCAATGGAGTGCACCAGAAGGAAGAAATAAACAAAACAGAAAAGAAGGAAGAAACAAGGATAAAAAAAAAAAATGAGAAGAGACTTAGGATCCTCCAGGACATCTTTAAACATCCCAGCATCTGAATTATAGGGGTACCAGAAGGAGAAGAGGAAGAGCAACAGGTGGAAAACTTATTTGAACAAATAATAAAGGAGAACTTCCCCAATCTGGCAAAGGAAATAGACTTCCAGGAAGTCCAGGAAGCTCAGAGAGTCCCAAAGAAGTTGGACCCAAGGAGAAACACACCAAGCCACATCATAATTACATTAGCCAAGATTCAAATGAAGAGAATTCTAGAAGCAGCAAGGGATAAGGGCACAGTCACCTACAAAGGACTTCCCATCAGACTGTCAGCTGATTTCTCAAAAGAGACCTTATAGGCAAGAAGGGGCTGGAAAGAAGTATTTGAAGTCTTGAAAGTCAAGGACCTACATCCAAGATTGCTCTATCCAGTGAAGCTGTCATTTAGAATGGAAGGGAAGATAAAGTGCTTCTCAGCTAAGGTCAAGTTAAAGGAGTTCATCTTCACCAAGTCTTTATTTTATGAAATGTTAAAGGGACTTATCTAAGAAAAAGAAGATAAAAAATATGACAGTGAAAAGACAGCAAACTCACAGATATTAACAACCACACCTAAAACAAAAGCAAACTAAGCAAACCTCTAGAACAGGAATAGAACCACAGAAATGGAGATCATATGCAGGGTTAGCAACAGAGGAGTAGGAGGAAGAGAGAGGGGGGAAAAGGTACAGAGAATAAGTAGCATAGACGGGTGGATAGAAAATAGACAGGTGGAGGGCAAGAATAGTGTGGGGAAAGTAGAAGCTAAAGAATTTATGACACATGGACATGAACTAAAGAGGGGGATGTGGATGGGTGGGGGTGTGCAGGGTGGAGGGGAATGATGGGGGAGAAATGGGACAACTGTAATAGCATAATTAATAAAATCTATTTAAAAAAGAGAAGTTTTAAATTTGAATAGAACTAGATTTGAATTTAGCACCACAATTTACCAGTTGTGTGACCTTGAGTTAGTTACTTTATATTTTCACCTCAAAAATGAAAATGATAGTATTCTACAGCACATGGTTTGCACCATTTGTTTGCAAGTAAAGAAACCTGACTCAAGTTGCTTAAACAAATATATATATTTATATTTGTTTATATATTGATATCATAATATTAAATACACACACACACACACAATCTGTCCCGAGGAAATCCAGCCATTGTTAATATAATAAGAGTGGTTTGTGCAACACTGACGTAACCTGGCAGGCAAGAAGAGTGGACTGGAATGCACATGCATTAACAGTGACAACTTCACTGTACTAGTCAGTGGGGGGTGGTAGATGCTGTTGAGTGAGCATGTGTACTGTGTGGCCATCGCATTCAAAATGACAAGTGAGTAGAGCAATGAATCTGCATCAAATTTTGCATCAAGCTTAAACATTCCTCCATAGAAACTATTGAGATGATTCAAAAGGCCACGGCTATGGCGAGCTGGTGATTGGCAGCTTCATCAGGACAAGGTGCCAGCTCACACATCACTTCTCATGCAGAGTTTTTTGGCAAAACATCAAATCACCCAGGTGACTCAGTCTCCCTACAGCCCAGATTTGGCATCCTGTGACTTCTAGCCTTTTTCAAAACTATAAAATCACCTTTGAAAGGGGAAAGATTTCAGACCTTCTATGAGATTCAAGAAAATACGACCAGGCAGCTGATGGTGATTGGGCGGAATGTGTGAGGTCCCAAGGTGCCTGCTTTGCAGGGGACTGAGGAGTCATTGTTCTGTGTACAATATTTCTTGCCTCTTTTATCTTCAATAAATATCTCTATTTTTCTTATTACATGGCTGGGTAGCTTCTGGACAGACTATATATATACCATATTTTGCCATGTATAATGTGCACTTTCTTGCCCAAATTTTTGAGGGAAAAATAATGATGTGCATTATACATGGGTAGTACTAGTTCCATATCTATATAAATGTTTTTAATTCTTTTATTTATGTTTATGCATTAAAAGTGTAACTCTAGAAAACAGTGATATCCATATGCAAAATAATACCTGGGAATACAGTAATCTGTTCTGTTTCTAAATATAAATAAATAAAATTTGAATTAAAAATTAAAATGAAAGTTTTTTTCTGAAAGTTTGGGCCAAAAACCTGGGTGTGCACTCACACCACAAAATACAGTGTGTAGATGTGTGTGTAGATGTGTGTGTGTGTGTGTGTAGAGAGAGAGAGAGAAAGAGAGAGAGATACAGTTTTTCTAAATAAGAGCTCTGGAAGTAGTAACTAACTGTGTTGGTTCAGTACCTCAACAATAACCTTCGTCTTATTGTCTCATGCTTACAAAATGACTACTGTAGTTCCAGATAACAAATTCATATCCAAGGTAGCCACATCTTTCCTTTTTAACAGGAAAATAGAACGCTTCCCAGCAGTCCTTGTACTGGACTTCCCTTCGATCCTATTAGCCAGAACTGAAATCTATGGAAACTCTTACAGCAAGGGAGCTGAGAAATTGGGAACTAGGGCTGTTCTAATTTGGTTCAACTAACCAGAACCCATATCTTGAGGATCAGGACATCACAGCTCAGAAGAAAAGGTCAAGATTTAGTTATCAAGTATAATATTGTGATTTATTAAAGAAATACATATTTGAAAAAAATACATATTGATTTTCATCTTGTTTCCTACCTAAAGCTCCCAAAACCCTTGGAATTTTCTAAGTGCTGAGAGTGATAAGGTTCTTTTGTTACATTAATGTGGTGCCTTTTGGAGAATACCTAAAGGGTGGAGCCCCAAACTCAGGAGAGAGGAGAGGGCCTGGATGTGGAATCAGACACCAATGGCTAGTGATTTAATCAATCATGTCCATGTACTGACATGTCCATAAAACCCAAAGAGGACAGGGTTCAGAGAGCTTCCAGGTTGGTGAACACTTGGAGAATTGGGGTGAGTGGTGTCCCTAGAGAAAGCACAGAAGCTCCTCACTTTGTCCCCATCCCTTGCCCTGGGCATCTCTTCCACCTGGCTATTTCTGAGTTGTATCCTTTTATAGTAAACCAGTAATCCAATAATTTGAATGTATCTCTGAGCTCTGTGAGTTCTTTAGCAAACTAATCAAACCCAAGGAGGGATCATAGGAACTTCTCATTTATAGACAGTAGTCAGAAGTACAGTTAACAGCCTGGACTTCAACTGGTCCCTGAAATCTGTGGAGAAGGTTGTGGGAACTTACAATCTGTAGCCAGTTGATCAGAAGCACAGGTAACCTGGGCTTGCAACTGGCATCTAAAGTGGTGGGGAGGCAGTCTCATGGGACTGAACATTTAACCGACAGGATCTGATGCTATCTCTGAGTAGATAATATCAGAATTGGGTTAAATTGTAGGAGAACCAGTTGGTTTCCCTGGGCAATTGGTGGTGGTGTGGGGACTCCCCCTCTCCCACAACACACACACATACATACACACAGGAATTAAGTCTCAGAACCATTTCACTAAGTAAAAGGTAGGTCTGGCTAATGGGTAGGTAACCAATGGGGTTGGTTCGACATAGGGTTGTAATAAGTATTAAATTTAATAACATTTGTAAAGTGCTTAGCACAGTGCCAGACTTTTAAGCATTGTTTAATAAACTATAGCCATTATCAATGAAACATATATTGCCAAAGTTGACTGGCCATGTCCTATATCAGGAGTGTCAAACTCATTTTCACTGGGGGCCACATCAGCCTCACAGTTGCCTTCAAAGGGCCAAATGTAATTTTAGGACTGTATATATGTAACAACTACTCCTTAACAGTTAAGCAAGAGCTCAGCACTGCCGCCAGGTAGAAACAAGGTGGAGGGCCAGATTCAGCCCTCGGGCCTTGTGTTTGCCACCTGTGTCCTATATGTAATTAAATATAGTATTTCCACACTTATAAAATTGAGAGCAGAACCCAGCTGTACTGATTTTTCAGTGTGTTCCCCACCCCCACCAGCTTAGGACTTGCTCTCTTTCATGCTTTCCTGGCACAAATATTTGTTAAGTATCAAATGTGTGCCACATACAAGGACAGATATGAGTGATAAGCTTTTCCCCTGACTTCATGAGGTTCCCAGGCCTCAGAAATTTAATTCCTATGCCTTTCATGCCCACATTCCCCTGCTGGAACCCCAGGCCCAAGCTCCTACAGACCCATAGATCTGCTTCTTGTTCCCACAGAATCTGAAACCTGAAGGATGGTTTTAACTTAGTCAAGGACAGCACAAGTGAACTGTGGCCAAGCCCACAACTTCACTTCAGATTTTGAGATCACCTGAATGTAAATATAAATGAAGCAGAGATGCAAACAGCTAGTAGGGAACTCTTTTCTTTTTTGAGAGTTTATTTATTTTTATAGAGACTGGAAGGGAGGGAGAAAGAGAGAAACATCGGTTGGTTTCCTCTCGTACACAGCACAAGTGAGGACCGAATCCGCAACCCAGCCGTTTGCCCTGATAGAGAATTGAACTGGCGACCTTTTGCTTTGCAGGACAATGCCCAACCAACTGAGCCACATGGGCCAGGGCACTATCAGGGAACTCTCCACAAAGCTCACACCTCTTAAGTTACCACACCAAGAGCTACCCCAGACTGTCACCTCATCATCACTGGCATCAAACATTTGCTGAGGATAGGCGATGTGCAAGCTGAATTTCCTGTGTTGAAGCCCAAGAACACTTCACATTTATGGGCCTCTTTCAAAGCATATCTTCATTTTCAGTAGCAGTGAGGTCTCCAGAAGTCCTCATTATCTTTAATTTATTAATGAAGTTGCTGGGACCATTAAGGAAGCTGCTCACAGTACTGGGCCCTGTGCTAGGTAATTTACACACATTTTCTCACTTAATCTCCATGAACTGCTAGGGAGGTAATATTATTTCTAGTTTACAGACGAGAAACCTGAGGCCCAGAAAGGCTAATTTACCTAATATCACAGAGCTGGAAGCCAAGCCTCCAGTTTCCAGTCCCAAAAACTGTCTCCTGGGCCATGCGACCCCTCACTACACACATTCTTTGGGATGAGGTACTTGTGATAAACCTTTTTGTGCAGTCTGAGTAAAAGGTTTTTAGAGAAAGATACTATCACTTATGACATCATTGTGGATTTCAATTGCCTATATTTCCTGTGATTACATTTATAGAAATTACAAAATTACATGCCTTACTTCTGCTACAAGTATATTTTCTACCCATCCTGCTCTCCCTGCCAACTGGCATCTCACCACCACTTTATGCTCCTTTTGGCCACAGGAGAGGAAGCTGTTGGATGTGGTGCTTAAACAAGCCTGACAACAGGATTGCAAAGAACCACTGAAGTGGTGTTAGCATTAGTCCCAAGTGCTGGCTGCCTCATCTCAATTTTCTTCACAAGGAGAGAACCTGTAAGTACCAAGGACACATCAGGAAGTGTATTGTGGAGAGAGAGGTAAAGAAAAGGATGGAATCATCAACCAGCTGAACAATAGGAAGAAGTCAAAGTCCCAGGTCAGGTAAATGCCAGGAAGAAGCGAAAGAAAACACACCCTGAAATGGAGATGGACAGACCCCTGTTTCCCTGCCCTGTTCCTGGTTGGAGGGAGGAGGAAACCAATTCACTGAGTATTTACTAAAGTTCCAAGCCTTTAACAAGCATTAATTTTTATAGTTCTTAAATGATTCTCCAAAGCTAGTATAACCAAATATAAGAAAAACTGAGGCTCATAGAGGCCTAACCATTTGCCCAATGCTAGTGAGTGGTGACAGTGGGATTCAGGTTCAGTGGACATGAGCCCCAGCCAGCGCTCTGAACTGCTACAGTCTGGTGTGTCCTTTGTAAGGCTGACAGTTTGGATCTAATGGTAGAACTTTATACTGACCCCTCTTACATTTAATTGTGTTGAGTTCAATGTATCAATGTCATTTTTTATGGGGCTTGTCAGCCATGTGGGTAGCGCTACATCTGCAAATTTTATAAGTCACAGTAAGTACCATTAAACTAACGCACTGGTGAAGCACTTGACAGTTAACATAATATCTTGATATAAAGTTGTTGACAACTTCTTCTATTTCACTCCTTGTGCTAGGTTGTCTCTTCCTCCTTCGTGATTGAAAGGAATAAGAAAAGGTAGAGCAATAGATTGTCACAATTACTACGATCCAAAGTCACTATACTCTGTGCTCAGCTGCATTGTTGCTGCCTACTTTGGTCTCACCGGATTACAGGCGTGGCCTCCTCCTACCTCTACTGCTTTAGGAAAACTGACAGGAAGCCCCTGAACCAAGATCAGTCCTGAAAGATTTCTGAAATCACACCTTGCACACTTTCTCATCCCATTGGATTTTATGTCATTGTACTTAATGCCATGTCAGAAAGACAGGGTTTATAAGAGTCAGTGCAGAAATATTACCCAGTAGGTATGCCTCCCAAGGAAATTCTCTCCGTTGTGAAATTTGAGTACAAGGGCTTCTTGCAAGAATGCAGTCCTATTGCTTCTGAACGTCCCAGTCTTCCTGGGACTGTCCTCCAGTCTTTCTGGAAAGCAAAGCCACATGGCACCATCTTTGTTTCTTGCCAGGACCTGCTGATAACATCTGCTTTCTCTAGGACAGACAGGTGGGTTCCTGCCATTCCTTCCTGGAAAAGGGAAGCAAAGGGGCCAACTTATGGATCACAAAGGACTTTGGACAGAATCACAAAGCTCAGAAAGCACAGTCATAAGTGAGAATCCTCTTTTTGGTGTGTGTGGGGGGAAGATGGGATGGTGGACAGTGACCAACAGTATTACTAATTTGAAAGAGACTAGATAGAGCACACCAGACCTATGTGTTTGGACAAAGTATGGTAAACTGAGTGTCAAAGACTGTGGAAAGGGGCATCGCTGTTTGGTTCATTTCATCACCGGTGATTTACCTTTTATTTTTTAATTCCTGACCTGAGGATATGTTTATTGATTTGAGAGAGAGAGAGAGAAAAACATCAATCAGTTACTTCCCGTACATAGCCCAACAGGGGACCAAACCCACAACCTAGGTATGTGTCCTGACTGGGAATAAAAACCACAACCTTTTGGTGTACAGGATGATGCTCCAACCAATGGAGCTACCCAGTCAAGGCATGATTCACTTACTTGTTTATTCACTGTTCATTAGTTCATTCATTCACTCATTTCCCCATCAATTCATTTACTCACTCATCCTGTAATCATGATTGTGTACTATCTTATCTTCAGACAGAGAGCAGGAGAAGACCCAGGAATGAAATCCAATCCCCCTGCTTCATGGTAAGAGCTGAAGGAATCCATGAAGGGTTTATCTTCTCTGTCCTCCTTCTGTTTTTTTCTGTCTTCTGCACACATCCTGGCAAAGGCTTGATTTCTTATATATACAAATTAAAATTACATATATTTAAGATGTACAACATGCTGTTTTGATATGCACACACTGTGAAACAATTACCACAGTCAAACTAATTAACATATCCATCACCTCCCATAGTCACTTGTGTGTGTGTGTGTGTGTATGTGTGGCTAGTATACTTATGATTTACTCTCTTAGCAAATTTCAAATAGGAAAGGCATTATTATTAACTATAGTAAGTCCTCATTTAACACTCACAGTAGGTTTTTGGAAACTGTGACTTTAAGTAGTGACATATAATGAACCCAGTTTACCCTAGGCTAATTGATATAAATGAGAGTTGAGTTCTGACAGTATATTTCTGGTCACAAAAACATCACAAAACTTCTAAATAAAGACCCTGTACACTTCAAGTATTAAACATTGAAATAAATGTGAGCTAGATATACATTTAAGAAATATTAATAAAAACAAATAAGATCATTATTTTTCAACCTGCTTATTCCAGGGTCATGGTGGCTGGAGCCCATCCCAGCAGCTCAGGGTACAAGGTGGCAGCCCACCTTGGACAGTATGCCCTCCCATCACAGGGCCACCCACACCCACTCAGACTGGGATGATGTAGATGTGCCAGTTCACCCAATGGGCACATCTTAGGGGTGTGGGAGGAAACCAAAGTCCCTGGAGAAAACCCACACAAACATGGGGAGAGCACACAGACCCATACAAACAGTGGCCCTGGTCAGGAATTGATTTTCTTTTCTCATCAACATTATAACGAGATGTTGAATGAAGTTGACATTATTCGAAGACCTGATGTATAGCCACCATTAGGTCTCCAACACTTGTTCATCTTATAACTGAAAGCTTGTACCCTTTGATCAGTATGTCCCTTTTTTCCCCATCCCCAGCCTCTGGTAACCACCATTCTACTCTCTCTGTTCTTATGAGTTTGACTTTTTTTTAGATTCCCCATATAAGTGAGACCATGCAATATTTGTCTATCTATTAATGGCTTATTTCACTTAGAATAATGTCCTTCAGGTCTCACAGTGACTTCTAAACACATAATAAGAAATATCCATTAGTTAAGGCAATACTATCAGCTGAAACAAGTAAACCCACCTAATCCTAGTAGCGTAATGTATCTAAAGTTTATTTCACATTCTCCAAGAGACCCATTGTTAACTGGGGGTGGGAATTCTATAGGGTCATTTAGGGGCCCATATTGATGAAGGCTGCCTCTTCAAAATAGGGTTTCCATGACAGTCCTGGGCTCAGTACTTGGACTCTGGATGGTATACAGGAACAGAGAGAATAAGGGACTATGTGGCAGGTTGTTATGAACCAGCCCTAGAAGGACTTTTGTCACTTCCACTGACATGCCATTGCCTTGGTAGTCCCTGCAGCACTTGACTTCTAAAATAGCTGTGCCGTGGGAGGGAGCAAATAACATGCTTGTTATTTAGCAGCAAATCCTTTAGGCCAGAGGGGGAGGGGAAATCACATCATTTACATTCCAGAAAGTCCTAGCTGGGTAGGGTGATAGACCCCAAGATCTCTGGGGCTATGACAAGTTAGGGACTCTGTTTAACAATTTTGCCTGGCTCAGTGTGGGGAATTCAGTTTATAAAACCGATGAAAGAGGTTCTTTAAAAAGTGCCATGGTCTGAGTTTACCTATATGGCAGGAAAGTTTTCTTGACAGACCTGAATTCAAATGAGGGCCTAGGTAAGAGTTAGGTCACAAGGCAGGTGATGGAGACAGAGCACCAGTGACTGAGTATCTGCCACCTCTGTTACCTCTCCCACACCTCCACCCACTGGGGAATTGTCTTTTGCCAGAAAATGAGAAGGGGCCTAACGGCTTTACCTCTGAACTGACAGAGTTATAGAGAAGAGAAAATGTTACAGGATGAAAAGAAAGAAGCAGCAGCAAGCATAGAATGAATTTATGAGTTTGGGAGACTTCAGAATGATGCAAGAGAAAGTTTGAGAGGAATTGTCACACAGAAAACATACTGAGTGAGAGGGAAAAGAAAAGAGAAGTTTAATCTTTTTCTAAACATTTTGTTTCATCAAGATGAATAAAGTTTAAACTATTTTAATTAATTTTGGGATGATAGATTTCTGATGACTCCAAGGCATGGGGCAATTGATCTGCAAAAGTACTAAATCATGAGAAGGAAGATCAGAATTCAGTCCAACATAGATAACATAGTACTGTCATCAATAAATAACTGTTAAATGAAATCTTCCTTCAGCAAGAAATATTTTGAGTGCAGATGACATCCATTTCTTCCTCTTCATCTCAAGCTTCCTGATGCCTTAGCTTTAGAGGAAAGAAGCCTCACTTGACAGCAGTCTCAGCTGAGATAGATGCAAGTGACCCTCCAGCTGGGCCACTTAAGCTACCACTTGAATCAATTTCTTGTCCTTCTCTCACCTGTGGTAGCTTGTACTCCAAGCCTTATGTAATGATGCAAACACACTACCATGCAGAGAAAAAGAAAATCAAAACAAATGACAGAAATCCAACTCAAATGAAAGAACTAGGCAGGTCATGGTTATGCTACTGAGTCTTGGGAACATACAAAGCCAGGGAACAAAATTTTGTCAGGACCTGTTCTTCTCACCTCATACCAGTACTTGGCTCTAAACATCAGCTCTACTCTTCCTCATTGAAAACTAATTTTCTCTCCCTGACTGATGTGAACTTTTTAATTGGTTTATTCATTTCATTAATTTTAGCTATGGCTGACACAGTAACCTGATAGATTTGATCTCATGTCCAGAAACTTAGAGAAGGGTCTCATTTTCCCAGCTTCAGGCAAGTCCCATCCCTAGAAACCTAACAATGGTGAGGAGTGGGTCCCTAAGGAACAGCACAGCTCCTCCACATTAAGGGGGTGAGGGGAGAAGCAGTCTCCTGAGGAAGGGGATGACCAAACCCAACCCAGAAGCAAGGTGTATATAAGTAGGTAGAGTGACAGCTGTTCATCACAGGGTGAGGACAGCAAAAAACAAGGACAGGGAAAGAGGGTCCGGGGCTAGTCCATTCCCTTGCTTCACAGACTGAGACACCAAGGCCCATGGAGGGAGATTAGAAGAGAAGAAACTTCTGGCTTTTCACTAAGGAAGTATCTATATTAATAAAACAATCAGAATATTAAAGAATTTTATTCATATACTCCCCAATAATAACAGCATTCATTGGGGAGAAGATAAGAGGACCATAAGCATGAGGAGAATGTAAACCTTCACTAATTCACATCTATGGTATGAATGCTTCTCTAAACTTTCATGAGCCGAAGAATCACCTGGTGGAGCTTGTTTAAAAAATGAAGCTCCTGGCACAACCCCAGGTCTACTGAATCAGAATCTGGGAGTAGAGTCAAGGAACCTTCATTTTAACAACTGTCTGAGGTCACTCTAATGCAGGGGTTTTTATACAAATTCTGGAGCACTGCTCCAAAAGAGCTCTCCTATCCTGAGAGCTGGCTGGCTTCCCCCATTTAGCGGCAGAATTTGATAAACAGATACCTTTATGACCAAGAGATGGTGAAATATAATAAAGTTTCCAAAAAATGGAAAAATATATTGATGATAAATAGGCAGACAAATAAATAGGTAAAAGAAAACCTACAGAAGGCCAATTTTAAAAATAAGCAAAAAACATGAAAAATTTACAAATTAACATAAAAAATAATAAAAGATAATATAATGCTTATTAGGTGCCAGGTGCTAGTCTGAATACTTCTTATAAAATAACTCTTTTAATCTCAAAACAACATTATGAGGAAGGTACTAGAAAGAACTACTAATTCACATAAAATATTATTTAAGTTCAATATATTTCCAAAATTGTATGAGCAAAAGTTTAAAATGTTAATACTCACTGTTAGGAAGGTTTTGTAATAGTCATTCAAACAGTGATGATAGGAATATAAATTGTTTTAAAATGTGTCAAAAACTTTTAAAGTGTTGACCTGATAATTTCACTTCTAGGAATCCTCAAAATCTAGACAGAAACTTCCATTAGGAAATACTTATGGGACTTCCAGTCAAGATGGCAACACAGGTAAACATGACTCACCTCCTCATAAAACCACATCAAAATTACAACTAAAACTATCAAACAACCATCACTCAGAACCATCAGAAACCTAATTGAATGGAAATCTGACAACTACGGAATTAAAGAAAACACATCCATCCAGACTGGTGGAGGGGTCAGATGTGGAATGGGCTGGTCCCAAATCCACATGTGGTAGATAAAAATTTGGGAGGGATATCTTTGGAGTACAGACTCTCTGCCCAATATTAGGCTCCCCAGCCCACAGTTCCAGCAACAGGAATATAAGTCCCTATAACTTCTGGATGCAAAACCAATGGGGGCAGAGTCGATGGCATAAACTTCCGGAGTCCCAAGCAGTTCTTCTTAAAGAACCTACACATGGACTCACCTACTCAGACTCACTCCCTCTGAGCTCCAGCACCAGGGTAGCAGCTTGAAAGGCCCAGTGGCATAGAGGGAGGAACTGAAGTGTCTAGCATTAAGACAAGAGCTGGGAAACAGCTTTCTCCCAAATTGAAAGGCAAGCAGAGGCTATTGTCCCTTTTCTGAACACTCCCCACACAGAGCCATAGAGCTCACAGGTGGGTATCTTGTTTGAGACTCCAGCAACTTGGCTAACACTCTTTGTCCCCACCCTTTAGATCCCTGAGACTCCATCCATCCCAACTTACAGGCCACCCAAGCTGTTAACAGAGACTTTTCCATGTGAATGGCTGGTCTTGGCACATGCTTCACAACTTCTTAAATTCTTTTAAACAAGCACAGCTGGCCTCAACAAGCCCTGAGCCCCCATACCTCTTGCTAAGTGGTCCCTATGCCCAGCACTAACAGCAGCCACCTTAGATCCACAACTTGTCTTCACCTGGGAATCTCCAAGCTAAGCACAAGTAGCAACCATCTCAAATTGCTTTATAGCCGAGGCAGGGTGGCCCCAGGCAGAACACAGGTGGGGGCTGACTTTGGTTGGCCTGCACCACCCAGGAAACCCCAAGCCTGCACACCCAGTAGATAGCTACAGACCACATAGGAGCACCACTACCCTGCTTCTGCATAGCTGATCCCCCATGGAAGGTGGAGATCAGTAGTCAGTGGTCACAGCCAGTCCTTGCAACTGACTAGCCTGGGTAAATCCAGCCCATTGACCTGCATACAGCAGTCAAGGCTCAACTACAAGAGGAGGGTATACTCAGCCCACACAAAGGTCGTATCTTGAGTATTCAGCTTGTATGAGAGGGGAGGCTGTGCTACCAGACTCTATAGGACAACTACTACATTAGGTCATGCTACCAAGATAGGAAGTCATAGCAGCTCTACCTAATACACAGAAATAAACTCAGGGAGGCTGCCAAAATGAGGAGATAAAGAAACATGGCCCAAATGAAAGAACAGATCAAAACTCCAGAAAAAGAACTAAACAAAAGGGAGATACCTATCAGATGCAGAGTTCAAAACACTAGTTATAAGGATGCTCAGAGAAATTAGCGAAGACCTCAACAGCATAAAAAATATCAGTCAGAAATGAAGGGTACACTAACTGAAATAGAGAACAATTTACAAGGAAACAATAGTAGAGTGGATGAAGCCAAGAATCAAATCAATGATTTGGAACATACAGAAGCAGAAAAACAACCAATTAAAACAAGAAGAAAAAAGAATCCAAAAGAATGGGGATAATGTAAGCAGCCTCTGGGGCAACTACAAGCATTCCAACATTTGCATCATAAGAATGCCAGAAAGAGAAGAGAAAGAGCAAGAAATTGAAAACCTAGTTGAAAAAATAATGAAAGAAAACCTCCCAACTTTGGTGAAGGAAATAGACATGTGAGTCCAGGAAGCACAGAGAGTCCCAAACAAGATGGAAGAAAAGAGGACCATGCCAAAATACATCATAATTAAAACACCAAAGGTTAAAGATAAATAAAGAGAGAATCTTAAAGGCAGCAAGAGAAAAGCAGTTAGTTACCTACAGGGGAGTTCCCATAAGACTGTCAGCTGATTTCTCAGAAGAAACTTTGAAGGTTAGAAGGGATTGGCAAAAAATAGTCAAAGTCATAAAAAGCAGGGACCTACAGCCAGGCCTACTCTGCCCAGCAAAGCTATCATTTAGAATCAAAGGACAGATAAAGAGCTTCCCAGACAATAAAAAACTAAAGGAGTTCATTATCACCAAACCATTATTACATGAAATTTTAAAGGGACTTATTTAAGAAAAAGAAAAAGATCAAAATTATGAATAATAAAATGTCAATAAATAAATATCCATCAACAACTGAATCTAAAAAACAAACTAAGCAAACAAGAAGAACAGAGACAGAATCATGGTTACAGAGAGGGTTTTGATGGTTGCCATGTGGGAAGGGTGTATGGAGGAATGGGTGATGTGGGGAATAAAGAAGTACAAATAGGTAGTTAGAGAGTAGCCACGGAGATGTAAAATACAGTACAGGAAATGGAGTAGCTTATAAATTTATATGGATGAACCATGGACATGAACAAAGGGGTGGGGATTGCCTGAGGGGGTGGGGAGTGTTGGTGGAGGGTGGCAAAGAGGGGAAAATCAGGACACTGTTGGGAACCACCCTGCCTGGTTTCAGAAGCTGTAACCCCACCATGGCTAAGGCTAAGTTAGCAACCTTCGGACCATAAGCCACTAAGGAGACAAAGCTTATCTCCCTGGCAGGAGCACCACTTCTGCTCCTTTTACTTCATCGATAACTGGCCCCCAATGCTTGATCAGTTAGCCGATGATGGGTAAGATTCCCCAAGGGGGAAATGACCTAAGACAGGCATGATCATGTGGAGGCCCCAAGAAAGGACTTGGGGGGCTACAGCAAAAGGGGGTGATGACCCTCAGCTTTGACATAGCCTGAGTCCTCATTCCATCTGCGAGAAGTCTCCTAATCTCTTGGCTGCCTTTCTTACTCTGTCATTGTTTCTGACTTAAGCCTGAAACAATGACAGAGGGCAGTGCAGCTCTGTGCTGGATAGGGCAGGTTCCCCGGGTGATCAGGCCTAAGAAAGAATACATAAAATCCTGTGAAACCTGCTTTTCTAAAAATGCTCTCAATTAAATGATAATGGTCCAAACAGAAAATGAATTTGTTTCCCAAAGTTTTGTAGCCTTTTAGCCCTCAGGGTTCTTTGTATGCTATCTATTTTTTTTTATCCTTACTGCCTGACAATGATTAATGAACTTTACCTGTATTCCTGTGCAAATTGAAACCCAATAAAAATCTGTCAAGGCAAGGGTTGATGCACTCTCCTCTTAGAGTAGCCGTGCCATCCCTTTTCCTCCACAGGACTCGGTAGTCTGTGTGAATTTGTCTCGTGTCTCATCCATAACACTGCAGACACTGCAGGCTGGTGTCTGCATCAGACAACTATAATAGCTTAATCAATAAAATATAATTTAAAACATGCAAGAATGAAATAAAAAGAAATGCTTATGATCATTTTATTTACAGCAGAAAACTGGAAAGAACTAAATGCTCAACTGTAAGGAAATAATTGACTAAATTATTATATATTTATGTTTTAGAATACAATATACCACTAAAATGACATGGAAAAATACACACTATCAAAAAGGATAAAAATAGGGACATGGTCTAAAATGAAGGGCTTTCTTCAAATCTTCCTGCAGACCTTAAGGTACATAGTGGTTCACGAAATAAAAATAGATAATCTAAGTTCAAAAAGAGTTTGAAGGACTGATGTCACCAAAAATAGTGAAGTGGGGAGCTCCAACTATCCACACTTCCCCTGAAAAAAACATAATTAAGCTGTAAAAACTGTCAGATAAGGGAATGTAATTTTAAAAAACTTACAACTATCAGGGGAATACTTAATAAAGAAGAGGCTGCTAAATTTTGATAAGACAGTGTGTGAGGTTTAACTTACCCACCTACCATTACCTAGCTTGGCCGTGGTCACAATGATGGTGCTCCTATTTCTGGGGGTGCAGCCTGCTGGTGCCAGAGGGAGCAATTCAGACGTTATTACCAAAGAACTGTGGTTGTCCATTTTTAACTGTCTGGTGGCTTCCTGAGGGATCGGATCAGAGGCTTGCCTTTGTTTGCCACCTTTGGAATTCTTTTAGTGCTGGAATGGCCCCCTGGGAAGCATTTGTCAAAAGTAGTTAAAGGCATTCTATTACTAACTTCCACCTGGGGCAGGGGATAGAATTAGGACAAGCAGCAGACAGACCAAAAAGCCTGGGAAGGAGGAGGCTGACAAGGAAGACATATAAGGTAATAAAGGCTTTGAAAGGCCCACAGGTATACCAGAGAATCTGGAGGGTCAGGCACACAGCCAAGTCTGAGGACATGCTCAGAAAAGGCCTAAGGTGACCCTTGCTTGCACATCTGGCTGGCCTTTGGGCTCCATGTAACAGGAGGTAGGGGCTAAGACAGAGTTGTAGGTAGTGTGGCACACATTGAAGTGTTCCAGCTCAGAGACAATCTGCAAAGACTGAAAATACTGCAAAATGTTTTCCATATTGTTTTCTTTTTGGCTACAGGCATTTAAGGAAACATCTCTCAAGTCACAGACTGCTGAGATGATGGAAGAGAGACACACAGGAGCACCCATGATGAGAAAGATAATCTTTGTGACATCATTAAGAGAAGCCACTAACCAAATGGATGACAGCAGCCCACAGGCAACAGAAAATCATGGCAGGGGCAGAATTTCCAGATCCTTTGAGTGATCACATCACAATATTCAAAATGTCAAATTTTCAACAAAAAATTATAAGCATGTGAAGGATGTGTGGTCTATTCACAGGAAAAAGAAAATAGATAGAAATTGTATCTGAGGAAGCTCAGGCATTTGACTTACCAGACAAAGGCTTTAAATCAACTGTATTAAATATAGTCAAAGAACTAAAGGACACCATGCACAAAGAACTAAAGAAAATAATGTCCTAACAAATAGAGAATATCAATAAATATAAAGTCAGAATAAACCAAATAAAAATCCTAGAACTGAAAAATGCAACAGCTAAGATGAAGAATTCACCAGAGAGGTTCAATAGCAGATTTCACAGGCAGAATAAAGACAGGTCCATTAAAATTATTTGGTCTGAACCGAGCTGACAGGACCTGCAAGACACCATTAAGGTACTAACATACACAGTATGAGAATCCCAGAAGCAGAGGAGAGAAACAAAGAGGCAAAAATATTTTTATTTATATATATAAATATATGGAGAAATAATGTTAGAAAAGTCCCAAATTTAATGAAATACATGAATCTATACATCCAAGAAGTTCCAACGAACTCTAAGTAAGATAAATTCAAAGACCTTCACACCAAGAAGCATTGTAACCAAATTGTCAAGTCAATCTTGAAAGTAGCATCTACAAGGGATTCTCAATACAATTAACACTTGATTTCTCCTCAGAAAACCATAGGGCAACAGGGTGATGGGTTTAAAATGCTTAGAGAGAGAAAAAAAATCCTTTCAACCAAGAATTCCATATCTGGCAAAAAACATTCTTCAAAAATGAAAGAGAAATTTAGACATTCTTGGACAAACAAAAACTGAGGGAATTTATTGCTAGTGGACTGGCCCTACAAGACATACTAAAGGGAGTCTTTTAGGATGAAATTAAAGGATACTAAATAATAACTCAAAACCATATGAATAAATAAAGAACACCAGCAAAGTTAACTATATAGGAAAACATGAAAAACAGTAGTATTAAATATTTGGTTTGTACCTCTTCTTTCTTTTCTGTATGATTTCAAATGCAAGTTCATAAAACAATAATGATAGGTCGATGTTAACAGGCATACAACGTGTGAAAGTGTGATGTGTGACAATAACAACATGAAGGGGTGAGGGGCTGTACCGGAGCAGAGTTTCTGTGTGCTGCTAAAGTTACATCCATATCAATTCACACTAGACTGTTAAATTTAGAATGTTAATTGGAATCCCCAAAATAATCACTAATAAAATAACTAAAAAAATACAAAAGAAAGACAAGGAAATCAAAATGGCATACCAGGAAAAAAAAAAAAGAATTTAGAGGTTTGCTGGCTCATTCTGCCAAAAGATGCAAGAATTGCCTTTCACTGGAACCTGACATGTAGCCTGTGGGCAAAATGAGGCACTCTGAACAGAAATCCAGCCCACATAAGACTCTTAGCAAAAGTGTAATATAAACAAATGCAAAGCATTATCTAAGTAATATGCATGAACAAGGAGACTGATACAGTCTGAGCACCTTTGCCACTGGTGCTGTGGGGGAACTGATGACAAGTGCCAGGGAGCAGGCCAGCATTTTCCTAAGTGTGGTTGGCAAAACAGTCCTGCCGTGACCTTGATGGGTACAACACAGACAGGCATGCTGTGGGTAAACATGCTTGGAAATGCTGGGTTAAGTGGAGTGCACGAAACGTCTTTGCTGTAGGACTCCTCAGAGCCTGTAATGCATTGTGCGTATACACAGAGTCCTCAGGAGGCGGTGACAGTATGAATGTTTCCCAAACTTTTTGGCCATGGGAAGAATCTGTCATGTTGAAAACTGGAGCTTTAGAGAAAATCCTCCCGGGAGTGCTGCTGAAAAGAGCTGAGCAGAACATGGAGGTTTTCTATGCCCCACTTTCTCATGCCCACAGTTGGGGTGATGGCATGTAAGGCCGCTCTGTGAGTACCTCAGTGATGTATGTGGCTTCCCAGCTTTTATTATAAGATTTAGGTGCCAAGGAATAACTCAATAGACCCTTTATTCCCTGTTTAATATAAAGCAGGGGAACACAGACTCTGAAGCTACATAAACCTAGGTTTAAATCGTTGTTCATCTCTCACAACTGATACAGACTTGAATATGTTCTACAACATAAGTTCATACCAACATCTAGACTAGTGTTTGATATAATAACAGGAGACAATAAACTAGACAAGTTGACATATATAAACTGACCATCACAGTCCACTCTTGTTAACTTTCACCTATACACATCTTAAACCATTCTTATCTCCAAGTAAAGACAACAACAACAAAGTCATACTTCCACATGATACACCTATCCTGTATACACCAAAAAATGTGCTAATCCATTCCCCAGAAGATGATATCCTATAATTTAAATACAGTGATGCAAAGTTAACGATTACAAATATATTTCATATTAGATGATGATAAGGAGATAAGATTTGAGCAACTTGACCTCCCTGGGGTCATCTATAAAATGGTTTTATAATATCTAGGCAGGATAACTTGCTCATTGATTCAGCAATTATTTGTATCAATCAATATAAACTATGTAGTATACAATATTGAACTAGACACAATCTTTGCCCTTGATGAGTAGACAAGACAGTGAGATGCAGTCTATCAAGAGTTTGGTACAGAGCCTGGAGAAGAGTAATGCTCAAGGAAGCTGAGTTTGTTTCCCCTTCCTCCTAGAATGAAAAAGGTACAGCTAGCTCTCAGAATAAGCACAGGCATAGCTGCGTCTTTTTTCTCCACCCAAAGGTACCATTCATTCTGCAATAGAAACGGCCCAAGGAAACTTCCAGATTCAAGGAAACCACCACGTCAGGGAATTTAGAGAAGATAGAGTATGTCCACATTTCTGCAGATGGGTGCAGTGCTTTAAGATCAATACCATAATATGTTTTTTTAAGACCCAGTACACTCCAGACACTCCACACTCCCAGGGGCATCCAACCCATGGCCTATGGGCTGCATGTGGCCCAGGATGGCTATGAATGTGGCCCAACACAAAATCATAAATTTACTTAAAGTCTTTTTTTTTTTTTTGCTCACCAGTTTTTGTTAGTGTTTGTGTATTTAATGTGTGGCCCAATACAACTCTTCTTCTTCCAGGGTGGCCTAAAGACACCAGAAGGTTGGATACCCTTGCTCCACAGACTTGGATTTAAAAAAAAAAAAAAAAAAAAACAGAATCATCATCTTCTGTGTGAGGAGATACTCATCCAGTTAAACTCTTATTTTATAAACTGGACTTGTACCTTCACAGCCATTAACATTTTCTAGAGAATTAAGTAAACATAAAACATTCAAGAGCTTGGCATGATGTTATATCATATTGGTTTATAACACAGGTCTTTGAAGAACCACAAAATTCACTTTTCTAGAAAAGGCAATTGCATAATCATTGCATTACCAGAGGACAATTTCCCCAAAGACTCTTGGAACACTGATTCCCACCCCCCATCTTTTCATTTGTAGGCACAAGGGCGTAAGGAGTCAAATACTGGCCACCTTAAAACTGTTTTCCACATTTTCTATAAACTACAAAATGTTATGAACTTCCAACCCTTCTGTGCATTTTTACAGAAATTTTCAATGAAAGATAAAGATGTAAAGACTAAAACATATCTAGGAAGATGTATATTTCTTTAGCATATGAAATAGGAACTGATCCAATTCCATTCTTTAAACTTGAAGTTGTGTGCATGCCTAAGAAACAATTCACCAACCACAATTGCCAAACTCACAGTTAACGGAGCTGTGGGGGGTCAGTAAGAAGAGCAAACAAGACCCTCCAGGCATAGGTCATCTGGTAATCAATGAGAGGCGAATGAAGGACAGGAAAACAATTTCTTTAAAAATGTGGAAATCCACAAGCCTGTGTATTACATACACATAACACTTGTAAGCATGACCACTCACAAAAACTCCAAGGTTTTCCAGAATTCTAACTGGTATGATTCTTAGTAAAAGTGAATCATAGGACAGAATCTTTTTTACCAAACAAAAAGAAACAATCACTGGTTCACTTGAATACCCACTGAGAGTCTGTCTACCATGTACCAGGCACTGCAGTGACCACTGTGAAACGGACAGACCAGTCTCCACTGGACCAGGAGCTTTCAGTCAGCAGGCAGTTCTGGGAGAGTGTGGGCTGTGACAGCACCAGGAGGGTCATCTAATCTAGACCTGAGCCTCATTGAATATGGACCACTCCAAACTGAGACCTAAAAAATAGGGTGTCAGCTAAGGGAAGGCCCTAAGAGTGCTGAGAATAGGGGATAGGTCCCAGTTGAAAGCAAAAAGAATGTACAAAGGTCTGAAGGAAGAGCGATCCCAGAATGTTAAAAGTATTAATGATACTTCAGGTTAGCTGGAGTTTCAGATCCTGTCTCTTTTTCTCACCAAGAGGGATAGAATTATGGGTACATTCTGAGGTAGGTGCGAGCCTGTAGGCAGCCATTTATAACAACAGGTGCAAGATCCCAAGAGAACATCTCACTAATCCTTGGGGAACAAAGAAAGCTTCCCTGAGAAGCCATTCATTCTTTGAGCTGAGGGATAACTGGAAGTCCCCAGCCACAAAGGGTGAGTGAGCTATGAGCCAAGTAAGAGAGCAGGGCAGTATCAGACGTCAGGATAATGAGCGCTGGCTGTGTAGATGAGACAAAGGACAGCAGGCTGGGATGGAAACATACACAGGGACCAGATTAAACAGGATCTGTGTGCCATGTTAAGGTTTTGGGATTTACCTTAAGCCTAGAAGGGTCTTAGCCATGTTAGTATTATAACCATCTTTGCCTTTTACAAAGGTCATCCTGAAAGAGAAAAATGCTACAGACAAATATTGAACTCTGGTTATTGATATGCATGCTTAAATTCTATAGGAGGAAGTATGCTGATATCTACGATTTCCTTTGAAATGCATGACAAATAAGAAGATTGATGGGTGACTAGAGAGTTGGATGATTGGCTAGAGGTGTGATAAAGAGAAAAGGAAAATGGTAATGGTAAAATCTAAATGTTGGGTACATGGGAGTCCATTGTAAAATTCTCTCAATTTTCTTATGTTTGAAATTTTTCATAACAAAATACTGGAAAATTAGATTATTCTGGCTGCTGCTTGGATAAAGCTTTGGAAAGGGGCGAGGTACAGCTAGATCGGAGATTGTTGTACTAATTAAGGCAAGAGATGATTATGGTCCAGACAGTAAGGGGAGAAATAGGGATACAAGAATGTGAACTCAGCCCTGGCTGGTATAGCTCAGTGGATTGAGTGCAGGCTGCAAACCAAAGGGTCGCTGGTTCAATTCCCAGTTAGGGCACATGCCTGGATTGTGGGCCAGGTCCCCAGTAGGGGTCACTCCAGGCAACCACACATTGATATTTCTCTCCCTCTCTTTCTCCTTCCCTTCCCCTCTCTCTAAAACTGAATAAATAAAATTAAAGAAAAAAAAAAGAAGGTGAACTCAAATGGTATTTAGTAAATTAAATTAACCACTTTGGTGATACGATAAATATGGAGTGAAGGAACAGGTGGGGACAAGTGATACTACTGTTTCACCACTTTCAATACAAACCAGTTAAGAGCTGAGACATGGATGGTCCATAGATTTGGGGTGAGGACTCATGTGACCCACTAAGAATCACCTGGTCCACTCCACCATGGCTCTGAATCACCATGTCCGCTCCAGCTGGCCTCTGACTTTAGATTCTTACAGGGAGATTCCTGGCAATTGTTCTCTACTCTTTTCAGTCTGATCTCAAATAGTGGGCTTCAGCACTGTGGGCAACCTCCTGTGTGGGGGGAGAGGGGGAGAGTCATGTGCTGTGGTCCCAGACCAGGGAGGCTGGCTGCTGCTCCCACTGCTCTGCCTGCCTCCCCTCCCCAGAACCCTCTGGATGCTCCTATAGCTCTGCTCTTGACAATTTAAGGGCTCTGTTTTGTTTTTTTTAGAACAAAATTGTTTGGGATCAGCAACTTCATCCACAGGCAGCCTTGATCAATCCACTTACAGTCAGAAAACAGATTTCTCTGCAAGACTCAGTCACAATAAGGCACAAATGAGTTTTCCTCAAGGGCTGCACATGGCCTGTCTGGAGAGCTGTCACCCTGATGACATCTGAGAGGTATTCTCCCCAATCCCTTCCTCCCCAGCGCCAGCGCTGGCTGTAATTTTAGTTCATTTCCTACAGCCTTGTCCTAGAGAGCATTAGCAAATCCCTCCTCCCCGCCCCCACCGCATGTGAAGGACGTTTACCGAAGGATCTGTTTTCCATTTCAGTAATTACCGCCACACTTCTTTCTGGAGTCTTGTCCCTGCCACATCCACAGCCATCTGAAACTTAACATTAAAGTCAAACTCTCTTACCTAATCAAGACTTACAGCTTCCTGAGTACAGTTGACCCTTAAACAATGCAGGTTTGGATTGCCTAGGACCACTTATACTCGGATTTTATTCAATAAATACAATCAGCCCTGCCTATCCTGGGTTTTGTATCCATGGATTCAACCAACCACGGATCAGAAAGTGTACTTTCACATTCCCAACTGAAGATTCCCAAGCGCACATGGAAAAACTGTTTTCCATTCATGTTTGGTTAAATCTGAGGACGTGAAGGGCTGAATGTAGTTACATTTGGAGGGAGTCAGAAGTTATATGTGGGTTTTCAACTGGGGGTTGGCGTCATCTCCTATAACCACCCTACCTTGTCCAAGAGTTAACTACGCCCCCAAGCGTGTGTATGTGAGGACTGGAACAGAGAACGCACCCCTGCTCTTCCGCTGCCACGTGAATGCTCCTGGGAAGAGAGTCATGATGGAGGAAAGCCATTACCTCCTGGTCTCAGACCCTGAAATGGGGACCCCTGACTCCGTGTAAGTCAAGGACATGGGAGCCTGGGCTGGTAACCATCACTGTTCCCAAAGAAAGCCAACACATGCTTCCCAACATACAATCTGATTATGGCATTTGATTTAAAAAATAAAAAAATAAAAGACATCACTTGAGACCCAGACAGCAACCACCCTTTCCATCCTGGAGCTCCCCCCTCATCTGGGTCTAATGCAGCAGAGAGTCACATTCACCCCAGCTCAGATTCTAGCTCCGCCACTCCTCAGCTGAGCTTCAATTTTCCCCCAGTTTAAAAGGGGGGGAGGGGGCATTCACTTTAGGGGTGGTCGTAGGAGTAAGCCACACCATATACAACAACATCATGGATAGGCCCTTGGAAACTGACACTTAAGCAAAACAACATCTAATGAAGACAATTTTACCACAGGCAAATTGATATAAACCAGAGTTAAGTTCCTGCAGCATCTCATTGACGTTATAACAAAACAACGTTGAATAAAAAATTATTTGACAGGACAGTGGTCCCCACACACTAACTAAGGGAGGCCTTTACATGGACTGGGGAGGGACTCTTTAGTTTTGTTTGTTTTGGCTTTGTTCATACATTTAAATTCATGGGTCCCTAAAGCCCTACTTAATCTCTGTACCTCTGTGCTGCTGGGTCTGCTCTCCAGCAGGCACCTTAGCTCCTGGGGGCTGAGAGAGGTCACTGTCACTGTTACAACCCAGGGGGCCCATCCCAGGTAACTGGGCTGAGGGAGGGGCAGGTAGAGCTGTGGAACAGGGCTGAGAAAGAAAGGCTTCAGAGGAAAAGAGGGTAGGATGGAAATCATTATGTCATACTCTGTGCCAGGCATGATGCCAAGTCATTTTCATGAACTTTCCCTTTCATTTCTTTTTCCAAACATTTCCATTATAACAGCCCCCTATACAGACATAGAAACTAACATGTAGAGAGTTTAAGTCCTTTCCTCAAAGGCATCCAGCAAGCAAGTAGCAGAGCTGAGGGTGGAGCTCAGCAGCTTACTAAAGAGCTCACCCACTGTGAGGTCTCTGTTTCCCTGAGAAAGAAAAACCCTTTCTCCAAAGCTCTGGGCTCCAGCCACAGGAGAGCCCTACACTGGGCTGTGATGGATGCTGTTTAACTGGAGCCACCTGGGGTTCTGCAACAGCACCTGGACCCAGGAGGAGCTGGAGTGGGTAATAAATTGGCATAGAACTCTCCTCAGCCTCACAAAATCTTGGAGGGAGCAGGTCCTGCTTTGAAAGTAAGTATGAAAAAAGCACTAGAAGGGGTAGCACCTTCCCCCTTTCTACCTGACATACCTGGTTCTTTAAAAATACTCTGCTTGAAACTTGTGCTTAACAGAGAGAGCAGCCTTAGATTTGGGCCCAGAAGGTGGGGCTGGAGTCTCCACCACAACAGATATTTGAGGTTGTAAACTCAGGCTAGGCCAGAGGTTTCCAGTTTCACTGTGATGGGTCCACAGCCGGTTCCTGCACCGTGGGGCTGGTTTCTTTCCCCTCTGGGCTTCCATTTCTGCATCTGTTGGGGGTGGGTGTCAGACCTCTAAGGTTTACTTACCTACCCTGACATTTTATGATGCTACATCAGGCAGAGGTCCTAGGAGCATCCAGAGCATTGTGGCCACTTGAGAGAGTCTTAAAGTTCATACTCAGTCCCTGGGACAGTGGAGGGAACAGAGCAAGGTGTCCTCTCTATCACATGAGCAGGTGGGTCTCCTCTCTGCAGTTGGCCATGGACTGGTGGTGGCAGCTCTCATTAGGGCTATGGATAGTCACACCCGTCTGGGCTGGGGACAAGCTGCTCAACATCTGCATGAAGGCCAAGCACCACAAGCAAGAGCCCAGCCCAGAAGACCAGCTCTATGAGGAGGTAAAGAGGCCAGACCAGGTCCGGGGTGGAAGGCAGGCTGCTTTGGCAGGTCAGGGAAGGGTCACAAAGGCCAACATGATTTCTGAACCCTCATCAACCCTGACTTGTTTGGTTCCTCAGGTTGGAATTTGAGCAAATGCTCAAATTCCGGGAGGGACATCATGAACTTTTGAGACCATAATTGCTGAGTGATTCCAAGTTCCTGTCTCTGAGCTGCCCTGTCGCTTGGGGAGCAAGGGCAAGTGGTGATCCCAGAGGTCCATCATCCGTCCAGCATAGATTCAAACAAACACAGTCCTCTTCCTCTAGCCTTCCGACCAATAGGCCCTGTGGAAATAGGGGGTTTAAGTGACTCCTTCTCATACTTCTGAAGGCAACGGACAGGGACATGGGAGGAGGAGCAGAGCTGGCATCTACCTGGTGCTCACGAGCCCTTCTATGTTACAGTGCCCTCCCACTCAGTGCAACCCCCCATTCCCCTGGGTCTCATGGGGTTCCTCTGCTGCCCCTCAGGAGCTGAGAGCCTAGAAGTCATGTGTCTAAGGGACTATGGCAGCCTGTGGCAGGGAGGTCAATGTGCAGGTGCCCCTGGGTGTGAATACTGACAAATTGTTAGCGTTCCTTCTATACAGGGGTGCTGGCCTAAAGGCATTGCACTTGCCCGGGTCCAGCTCTAGAGGACACGTTTTCCTTTCTACCCTAGATACTCACCAACCCCTTCCTCTTACCCCTACCTCCACCCCCAATACTTTTGCTTCTTCCTCCATCTTCAGTGCATCCCCTGGAAGGACAGTGCCTGCTGCACAGCCAACACAAGCTGGAAAGCCCACCTGGATGTGTCCCTGCTGTACAACTTCAGCCTCGTTCACTGTGGATTGATGATGCCTGACTGTCAGAAGCACTTCATCCAGGCCATCTGCTTCTATGAGTGCTCCCCCAACCTGGGGCCTTGGATCCAGCAGGTAGGAAGACAGGCTGGGCACACAGGAGGCACAACTGTGCCACACTCTGTTACTAAGAACCTGAGTCTCAGCATATGAGCAGGAACAGGAATGGCTTCCCCCTAGGGACAAGAGCAGAGTCAGGGGCGGCTGTTGGGGGAAGGGATGGAGAGGAAGCTGCCTCTGGAGAATGGCCCTGGCAGGAGACTGGTCAGATGAGAACAGCAGGAGAAGGGACTATTTGAACCCCATCTTCTGTATTAGGAACAGAAGCTGTGGAGCCTGGGACAAACTATAATCTCTTAGCCTCATTATTCTCACTAGTAAAATAATCCTTAGAGACTTCATAAGAGAATATATCCAGCAGTACCTGGCACAATAGTACCATTGTAGCTACTGACAGTCTTCATATTTCAACTGTTCATTTCTTGTCTCTGGCTACGCATGGACCCAGGTGGCCCCAAGGGGGCAGAGAGAGCGAGTTTTGGGTGCACCGCTATGCCGGGAGGACTGTGAGCAGTGGTGGGTGGACTGCCACACCTCCTATACCTGCAGATCCAACTGGCACAGCAGCTGGGACTGGAGTCAGGGTGAGTGGTGTTTGATAGAGCCCATGGGGAGCAGGGCCTGGGGGGTCCCCACCTGGGGGCAGGTGCCAGCCTTCTTTGCTCCCCCAAGGTAAAGGATGGGGATGTGAGGATGGGAGGAGTGAGAGGTAAGTTTTCTGTGCCTTATTCCCCCACAGGGAAGAGCCGCTGTCCAGCAAGGGCCCCCTGCCATCCTTTCCCCCATTACTTCCCCACCCCAGCCGACTTGTGTGAGAAGATTTGGAGCAACTCCTTCAAGGCAAGCCCTGAGCACAGGAGCAGCGGGCGGTGTCTGCAGAAGTGGTTCCAGCCTTCTCAGGGCAACCCCAATGTGGCTGTGGCCCGCCTCTTCGCTAGCCCTGCCCCATCCTGGGAACTCTCCTGCACTCTCATGGCCTTCTCTCTGCTCCTGTTATTTCTTTCCTGAAAGCTCCGTCTTCTTCTGCCCACACCCCTGCACTCCTCCAGCTATGGGCCAGGCCCAGCAGCCTCCTTCCTTGGTCCTGTCCTGAAACAGCAGCACAGGTTGGGGGACTGGTGAGACATGAGGCTGCAGGAGCAGGGCCCTGAATCTTGCTCCTTTGGTTCTAGATCCCCGCTACTGTTCCACTCTGCCTTTCCCTGCCTGGAAGGAGCCAGGGGTGGGGAGTGACACGGCCACTCGCCCAATCCTGCCTTTAAGGTTGGTGATGGGCCTCTGATGTGGCACCCCAGGCTCTTCTCATCCAGCGAACACCCACCTTTTCCCTGGCTGAGCTGCTGGTGACAGCCCTGGGCTGCCCTCCCACGATGGGGCCTCTGCTACACCAGCAGCTGAGCTCTTCTCTCTGCGAGACCTACTCTGTCCCAGCTCTGTGGGCGAGAGTCAGACTGCACAAAGAGGGGGTGGTTTGTCTGCTGCACTGAAGTCTCGGAGTTGGTTGCTCCTTACCTCATAATGATTAACTTCTTTAGCACACACCAGACCCCCTCATTATAACTTTACACTTCTTGGTGGGTGTACTTTCAACACACCCCCCTTTTTTTTAGCAAGCGACACACTGTACAAAAGACCTAAAACCAGGGTGAGGATGGGGCCACCCAGACCTTCAGCTCTATTTCAGACACTAAGATTGAAGCAGTGACTTCAGCTGCTTTTGGCTTTCCCTCAGCACAGCCCAGAATTGTAAAAACCTGAGTTCTAATCAGCTTTCCCACTTTCTATTGGACTTTTGGCAAGTCACCTAATCTTCACCTAAGACTATCTTGGCTTTCCTGTCTGCTGAGAGGAGTGAGGTAGTTGGAACCAGAGGATCTTAACTTACAAAAAGGACATGGAAACCATTAGTGCCATTATTTGCTGGGATAGAGTGTGTGCTTCTTAGGCAGCACCTCATCCCGAAGAACAAGATGAAGAGGCAGAGCCAAACTGGAGAAGGTGCTCTGAGGTGGCCTTCACATCCCTCTTGTAAGTGGACTGACAGCTGACTGCCCACTCAGAATCTTCCGGAGCCTGAAGCCTAGTAGCTTCCCAGCAGAGGTGGTCCCTTTCATTCAACCTTTTTTTCTTTTTGACAAAGAGAGGCTTCTAATGTTTCTGCACCTGGGTGAGTTGGCTTTTCTAACAATAACCCATTCTTGCCAGATACCAGCAAGCCCTGCTCATCATTTCGACTCCATCTCTATACTTCCCACACTCCCCTTGAACATGCTCCTCACTGAGCAAACCCTGCTGCAGAGAGGGCACTCATACTCTGAAACCAACAAAAGAATGTCCTTTCCAAGTGAGGTGCTCAGAGTCCAGAGTAGGGGACAGACAGCGGCAGTTTTCTGGAGGTCTGAAAGAAGGAGCGGTAGGGGTCCGGGAAGGCCTCACGAAGGGAGGGAGGCTTAAGTCCCACTGAAGAAAGGTCACTTCATGGAGAACAGAAAGAAAATGCTAGACATGAACTATAGGGAACAGCACTTTTAATTGCTCCTAATCAATAAGTTGTGGCTTCAAAAACATAGGTAAAATTTCTTAAGAATTAAGGACTATTATGAAATGTCTGAGGGTGTGTGCTTGATAATAAAGCTGAGAGTTTAATAAATTTTTTTAGTATTCTTAGTTATAAATGTAAAAAATAGTCAAAGAGGGGTTAAAATTGAGAAAAAACAAGACTAGTTCTGGGGGCCCTAATGACCGTCACTATTTACTGGTCACTCACACTGTGCCTGGGGCTCCACTAAGCTCCTGTCACTCTTGTTCGAGCCTCACAGAAGCCTTGAGAGGTACTCTTGTCTCCCCATTTCTCAAATTAGGACAGAAGCATGTGGGGGCTTGAAACCAAGTAAGTCTGACCCCATGGTCCCAGCTCACAACAAACAGCCCATTAAATCACTGAGTGGAGCTGGCACAAAGATGGGGACTGCAGGGGGAGGGGCTGGCTCATGGCTGATCGTGGCCAGAGAAAAGAGAATGAGCTCTCTCCCTGTGTGTAGTTGGGAGGAGTGATGAATTTGAAGCAGTGGAATGAAACTATCAGATTTTCAGTTAAATTGTCTTTATAATCAGAGTAGTCCATGCACATGACTGAAATGCTCATGTCTAAGGATCTCTAACAATGACAGAGCCCCACTCAGCCAGCCCCTTGGTCTGGGGGCCCCTGCCCAGGGGCACCCACTTTTAACTACCTCTGGATTTAGCTGTGCAAAATTTGCAAAAGGTGGCTTATGTTTTCTGCCACACATTCAGACTGTTTTTCCCCTCTCTCTGTTCTGCTAGAGTTTCTTGGCTTAATCTTCCAATCTTTTTAATTTTGGCAATTTAGTTTTAATTTCCAGGAGACTTTTTATTTTGTATTCCCTTGTTATTCTTCACAGCCTGCTGTTTTCAGTTTTATGGATGTAATATTTTCTCACATCTTGCTGAAGATCTCATTAGACTTTGTTTTTTTAAGCTTGTTTCTAGTCTCTGAATGACCTGTTTGCTTCAAGGTCAATCTGTTCTGTTTATCTTGATCTCCTGTGTGCTGCTCATTTTCTCTGTGTCTGGTGACCTTGGCCATGTGTCCATATTTGAGACTGAAGGCTGGGTTGATTTTTCTACTTAGTTGCTATGGGGTCCTCGCAGTTATATACATGGGTCTCCTTTCCCCTGACCAGCAAAGCTGATGGGCAGTTCTGGGCGTGTGTGGAGGGTTTGTTGACAAGAAGACTTTGCTTCAGAGTGTAGAAATAAATGAAGACCAACTGAATGTGAATAAGGAAAGGCTATCTGTTCAGAGCTTCCCTAACAAGGGAGTCAGCCACCATTACTTGAGTTTTGGCAGAGGCTCAAAGGTCGGCAGAGCAGGGGGATTGCTTGTTTCTGTGAAGCTGTAGGCAGGCTAACCAGAAGTGGGGCATCCTGTGTGATTGGTTAAAGGTGCATATTTGGCTTTCTCTTGTTGGCCCTCAGTTGGAAACAGGGATTAAAAATTAGAGAAGCTGTCAGTTATTAATCAAGTCCTAGCTGTTTGGGGATAATTGTTACAGGGGTTATTCTTTGGCTTCCTGGGCTAGTTGCTAGAGACAGTGATTTAACTTCCTGAAAGTCTGACTTACAGATAGTAGCCCAGCTTTCTGAGCTGATTCCTGCAGATAATGAATTAGAATTCTGTTTTTATATACAATATCTCTGGTCATTGTCCACTTGTATAGAGTCCCTCAAGATGGAGCTGGCAGACACTGTATTGGAGTGCAGACCCATCAAATGCTGGGGTAAGTGTGATTCCCTCTGGGGTGCCAGCACCATGAATTTCACCACATATGAAGCTGCAGCACGAGCCAAAATTTAATTTATTTAGAGAAGACCTCTTCCAAGTCCTCCTTGCCCCAGGGGTTAAAGTCGGGTTGCCCGAACCCTAGATGTGGGCAGAGGACACAGGGGCAAGCATCTGTAGACTTTCTCTGTCTGTCCTCTAGGCCTGCTAACTCCAAGCCTTCTTACAGTGCACCCGCCTCCTCCACTTCCTCTGGCCACCTCCATTCCCTTTGGTGGCCTTTAACTGCTTTCCATCTTCTAAATATTTGTTGAAATCTCTTGCTCACTGGTGGTTTCTTTCACAGTCTTTTAGGAGAGGAACACTTAGAAACAAACATTTCAGTGGGGTCCCAGGTATTCCTTCTACCTTCTATAACCAACAGCTGCAGATTTTTAAAAGGACATCATTGTTATATAAAGAGCAGATGAAAAGAGGGCCAGACCAAAGACAGGCTGAGGATAACTAGTAGAGTGAATTTGCAGGTGGGGAATGAAACAGAAAGGCAGGGGATAGAAACCTAATTGTGAGCAGTGCTCTAGGAGGAGCTACATCCGGCTGTAAGCAAGACAGCGGGCCAGAAAGGGGAGGGTTCAGGAACTACTGGGAAATGGAGCCCAAAGAAATTTGGATTATAATTTTATAGACAGTTCCACAAAATACAGTAAGTCCTCATTTAATGTCTTCAATGGGTTCTTGGAAACCGACTATAAGCAAAAAGATTTAAACCAAAAGGAATTTCACCCTAGGCTAATTGATATAAACAAGAATTAAGTTCCTAAGGCAGACTTCGGGTCACAATAACATCACCAAACTTCTCAATAAAGACCCCAAACCCTTCTAATATTAACATTGAAATAAATATGAGCTATACATACATTTAAGAAAGATTTATAAAAGCAAGTAAGACCAGTATCTGTCAGACCTGCTTATTCCACTTCAGGGCAAGGGTGGCAGGAGTCTACATGACAGCTCCGGGTGACAGACCAGAACCCACCCTAGATAGGACACCCTCCCATTGCAGGGCCACTCACACACCCACACACACTCCCTCAGGCTGGGATGGTTCAGGCCCGCTGATTCACCTAATACATATATTTGGGATGTGGGAGGAAACCAGAGTCCTCAAAGGAACCCATGCAGACAGGAATCCTGGTGTGCACCAATTTTTTTCTCATCAACATTATAACAGAATGTTGAACAAAACAACATTATTTGAAAATCTGCCATAGATAAAATGTGGGGAAGAGAGAACTATCACAAAGGAAACAATAACTGTGGATACCTCAATTCTGAAGCTTCCATTTGGAAGAGGTACATCCCCCTGCCTATATTGTACCAGGCCTTTGCTGGGACGGGAGATAGCAAAGGGCATTCCTTCTACTAGATGCAGTCCAGTCATGTTCCCACTATGGGAACATCAAACCCTATTCAAGTCCTTCCTTAGAGGATGCCAGGAGGTGCTGGGTGGCAGGTGAAAAAGAAAAAAAAATGGCTCCCTCTTGCATGCATCCTTGCTTTAAGACCCCTTTCTGAGTCACTTTCTCCAGTAAGACCCTTACGTGGGGGCAGAAGCTGCTACAGCCTGACACTTATGCCCTGGGATCTTGTTCCCAGACCACCTCTGCTGCCAGAAAAGGAGTGCTGAGGGAAATGGAAAGGAGCACCCCTCCCACTCCTCCTTCACCACGTTCCTGCCCACTCCTTTCACCACCCCCTCCCCATTCCCTCCACCAAAAGGATGCCTCACCTCCATCGGTACTGTTCCCCCACACCAGCCCTTGTGACAGCCTGACTGCCCAGGCTCTCCTTGCATCCCAAAGAGGCAGCATTCCTATCGACAAAACCAAGTGCCCACTTTAAGCTCTCAATCCTTCCCTCTGTTATGCTCCCATTCATCCTCAGATTTACCTTCTTACAGAATCAAAAATCACTTTTAGTAGTGCTTTGGCCACAAATTAACCAAACAGAAAAATCTGGTGGAGGAGAGAGGGGCTGGTGATGATGGGCTTGGAGATGCTGGTGGGATGTCAGAATGGTGATGTCCACCAAACAACTGACTTGGAGTACATGAGAGAGGTCAGGGCAGAGGTAAGAACTTTGGAATCACTTTCCTGGAAGTGTTATTTAGAGCTGTGGAAGTAGAAAAGTTTTCTAAGAAAAATGCTGACAGGGAAATGGAAAGCTTATGGAGAGTATCTAACTTCCCACAGTTTGCAGGTGACAGAAGACATGCAGCTGCTGAAGAGGCAGAGAAGCAGAAACCAGGGTAGAGTAGAAATGAAAACAACTGTATCTCTGGAGAACAATGTTAAATTCTGAGTTGCCATCCATATATTAACTTAAAAATAACTACGGAGTTCTTACTCTGTGCTAGACATTGTGATGGACCTGGGGAACAAAGAACCAAGTATACTAATGAAAAATGACTAACTGTGTATAAAGATAGGACTCTTCCCCATAACCTGTAACAAGCAGCCCAAGAACCCAACCTACTCTCTGCAGTAACAAGTCCCAGAAGTGAAACTACTACCATTACAACCAGTCCAAGAAAGCAAATAACCCCTCGAACAATCAGCCCAAAATGGCCAGGACTTGATTAATAACTGGCAGCTACTGTATTGTTAGCCCCTGTTTCCAACTTAGGACCAACTGGAGAAAGGCAATTGTGCATCTCTAACCAATCTCATACAACACCTCATTTCTAGTTAGCCCACCTACAGCTTCCTTGTGCAAACAGCCTCCAATCAGTCCATACCTGAAGGCTTCCCTTTTTTACACTCTTTTGCCTGCCTTTGAGTCTCTGCCAAAATTCAAGTGATGGTGGCTGACTCCCTTGCAAATTCTGAATAGTCTTTGTTTGTTCTCATTTGGGTTGGTCTTTATTTCCACAGATAGAATAATGAGTGAGATATATATGGTTCATGTCCCCACAGAACTTACACAGTATGTAGGGGACACAAGAAAAATATAAGTAAATACTAAAAAATAAAATAAATGCAAATGAGACAATTTTTGGATGGAAACATATAAGGGACTCAGAAAGGGTTGGGGGAGGTGGGTAATTTAGATGAGATAGATACTTTAAAGAAGTAGAAGCCAGAGAGACCATTTTGAGGATTGTAGAGTGTGTCTGTAGCATAAATGGAAAGTGCTAGTGGAGGTGAAGTTAAAAGAGGGAAGAAGAGCTGACAGGATGAGTTCAAGATGGACAGCTGATCCAGGGTATGAACACAAAGACTGACCTTGGCAATGAGGTAGGATACTTTCCCCTTTGAGACAAGTGGAAAAGAGAGAAAATGTGAAAAAGTGATTTTGAAATTAAAATGCTTCAAATATAAACCATTGACTCGACATTAGGGTTTGCCACCTGCTGGGAGACAGGGAGTTCAGACCACTAGGCTAGTGGGGCCCAGGCAGTGGCTCCTCACCTTTGGCTTTCCAAAGGCACAGCCTAGGCAGCTTGTCTATCCTGAGTTACATGGTTAGTGTAAAAATTCCAAGGATTAAAATCAACCCAAGGGTGAAATTAAAAAAACAGAGATAGGATTATACTCATGGTCAGGACATCTTCTGAGTAAAGAGGCTCAGAGTTGGCACCAGCATTGAAAAAGCAAACATTTTAAATTCTTGGGTCCCCAAAGCCCCACTTTATCTCTGCACCTCTGTGCTGCTGGGTCTGCTCTCCGGCAGGCACCTTAGCTCCTGGGGGCTGAGAGAGGTCACTGTCACTGTTACAACCCAGGGGGCCCATCCCAGGTAACTGGGCTGAGGGAGGGGCAGGTAGAGCTGTGGAACAGGGCTGAGAAAGAAAGGCTTCAGAGGAAAAGAGGGTAGGATGGAAATCATTATGTCATACTCTGTGCCAGGCATGATGCCAAGTCATTTTCATGAACTTTCCCTTTCATTTCTTTTTCCCAACATTTCCATTATAACAGCCCCCATACAGACATAGAAACTAACATGTAGAGAGTTTAAGTCCTTTCCTCAAAGGCATCCAGCAAGCAAGTAGCAGAGCTGAGGGTGGAGCTCAGCAGCTTACTAAAGAGCTCACCCATTGTGAGGTCTCTGTTTCTCTGAAAAAGAAAAAAAGAAACAAAAGAAAATGAGAAAAACAACTCAAAGAGTAAATAAAGGTAACATATCTTTAAATTAAAAAAAAGAAAAACTCTTTCTCTGAAACTCTTAGGCTCCAGCCACAGGAGCCCCCTTCACTGGGCTGTGATGGATGCTATTTAACTGGAGCCACCTGGGGTTCCAAGTATGCACCTGGCCCCAGGAGGAGATGGAGTGGGTAATAAATGGGCATAGAAGTCTCCTCAGCCTCACCAAATCTGGAGGTAGGAGGGAATGGATCCTACTTTGCAAGTAAGCATGAAAAAAACACTAGAAGGGGTAGTGCCTTTCCTCTTTCTACCTGACACTTGGTTCTTTAAAAATGCTCTGCATTTGTCTACAGAAAAGGGGCTGTGGTTTCCAATCCCAGAACAGCCATTGATTGTGAAGCTTCCAGGGTCAAGCTCTCTAAACCCAGCTTCACGGAGGAAGAACTTAGAACTTACCAAGAACCTAGAACTTACCAGTCTATGCTTACTTTAATTCAATGGTAATCATTGGTAGTAGGGGCCAGTTTTCCCTGGGGTGGGTAATGGCCCCTTAGCAGATAGCTCCAGGCAGGTAGGTTACAAATGGGAATAAAGAGAGGCAGCCAGACGAGGCCCATTTCTCACCAATGGCCAGCTAAGTTTAGACTTTATCCTCGGTGGACATAAGTCAAATGCAGTTTTTCTTTTCCCTCCAGAAGCATCAAAATAGGCAGAGCAAGACACTGAAAACTATATGTTGCTGTTTTCATTATAAGTAAGAGATATGGCAATACCCAGTTCTTAACCCATTTTCTAGAAATTAGATGAATATATCTGTCCTGCATATGACTTAATAATTTAAAACTCAAAATCTTATGGTGTGTGAAAATAGTGAGTAAGATGAAAATTTGGCTAAATATTTTCATAATTTTGGTGAGATCTTTCTTAAGTCAGTAGTTTAAAGTAAACAATACATTCACTAACATTTTGCTAATATTTTTTAAAGCAAGAAATGAAGGGAGAAAAGAAAAATTTTAAAAACACTACAAAGTTAAAAGAAATTTTAAAATGGGGGAAATAATCTACAATGCATACATATAGATGATAATATTCTTAGTACAAGATTTTTTACAAAAAAATCAATAGTAACAATATGCTCTAATTGAGATAGAGCGAAGGATTTGTGTAGGTAATTCACATTTACAATAAAATCTAAACTCCTTTCTATGGACTTATAGGTTCCATTTATCTGCTGCTGCCTAGCTCTCTGACCTCAGCTCCTAAGACTTTGTTTCCTACTTACCACTCTCTAAGCCATACGGGCTTCTAGTTCTCAAATAAACTAAGCTCCTTCCTGCCTTAGAACATTAGCTCTTGCTATATCCTATTCCTCTGATGTTTTGCCCCTTATCTTTGCATGTCTAACTCTTTCTCATAATTTGGGTGTTAGTTCAAATATCACATCTTCTGCAATTGCCCAATATAGAGAAGGTCTCATCCCAAGTTGTACTCCAGGACATCAGCTTGTCTTCTTTTTTTCATAGCTTATAGCTCCATCTGAAATTGTGTGTGTGTGTGTGTCCATGCTCTATTTCCTCCCATTTCCATTAGAAAGCAAGTTTCATGATGAGAGAACCTCATATCTTGTATTTATTGTTCTATTCCCACACACAGAACACATCCTGGTGCATAGCAGGAGCTCAAATGACTAAGTGAATAAAGGAAAATATGAGGAAACATGATCAATAAATGTAAACAAAAGTTGATTCCATGGGTAATAAAAAATAGAAATTAAAATAATGAGAACCTTTTTTAACCAATTAGATTGGCAATTATTTAAAAGATATATAAGGACTTCTAGCCAAGATGGAGGCATAGGTGGACACACCGTGCCTCCTCCCACAGCCAAAATTAAGGATAACAAAGATTTAGAAACAAGAAAACAATCAGAACTGATAGAAAACTGAACTGTATGGAAGTCCGACAACCATTCATCCAGACCAGTAAGAGGGACAGAGTCGAGGCAAGAATAAGTGGAGGTTGGCAGACTCAGGTGAGCAGGCAGTGGCTGGCAGATCCTAGGTGCACAGGTGGTGGCTAGTGGACCCCGGGCACCGGGTGGCAACAGACAGACCCAGTGAGGCCACGCAAGGCAGCTGGCTGACCAGGTGGTCCCACATTCTCCCTCAGATAATCCAGGTGAAAATGGGGAGTGAGACAGACCTCACAACCCAGGGCCCCAGCACCAGGAAATAAAACCTCAAAACACCAATTGAAAATACTTGTGGGGGTTGAGGTGCCAGGAGACAATCCCATCCTCACAGGAGAGTTTGTTGGAGATACCCACAGGGTCCTAGAATGTACACAAGCCCACCCACATGGAAATCAGCACCAGAATGGCCCCATTGGTTTGGGGGAAGCAGCAGAAGGGACTGGAATCTGAGAGAGAGAGCGGAGCAAGCACCATTTTTCCTTCTCAGACCCTGCCCCCATATACGGCATCACTACCCAGCAACAGGGCTTCCCCGCCCTGGGGAACACCTAAGGCTCTGCCCCTTACTACATAACAGCCACAACCAGACCACCCCCCAAAAATGGCTCAAATGAAAGAACAGATCAAAGCCCCAGAGCCAATTCATCTAAGCAACCAAGAGATAGCCGACCTGTCAGATGCACAGCTCAAAGCACTGGTGATCAGGATGCTCACAGAATTGGTTGATTTTGCTCACAAATTAGATGAACAAATGAAGGCTAAAATAAGTGAAGTGAAGAAAAACGCACAGGAAACCAATAGTGATGGGAGGAAAACTGGAACTCAAATCAATGAAGTGGACCAGAAGGAAGAAAGAGACAAACAGAAAAGAAGGAAGAAACAAGGATAAAAAAAAAAAAACGAGAAGAGGCTTAGGATCCTCCAGGACATCTTTAAACCTCCCAACATTTGAATTATAGGGGTACCAGAAGGGGAAGAGGTAGAGCAACAGGTGGAAAACTTATTTGAACAAATAATAAAGGATAACTTCCCCAATCTGGCAAAGGAAATAGACTTCCAGGAAGTTCAGAGAGTCCCAAAGAAGTTGGATCCAAGGAGGAACACACCAAGGCACATCATAATTACATTAGCCAAGATTCAAATGGAGAGAATTCTAGAAGCAGCAAGGGATAAGAGCACAGTCACCTACAAAGGAGTTCCCATCAGACTGTCAGCTGATTTCTCAAAAGAGACCTTATAAGCAAGAAGGGGCTGGAAAGAAGTATTTGAAGTCTTGAAAGTCAAGGACCTACATCCAAGACTGCTCTATCCAGCAAAGCTGTCATTTAGAATGGAAGGGAAGATAAAGTGCTTCTCAGATAAGGTCAAGTTAAAGGAGTTCATCATCACCAAGTATATGAAATGTTAAAGGGACTTAGAAAAAGAAGATAAAAATATGACAGTGAAAAGACAGCAAACTCACAGATATTAACAACCACACCTAAAACAAAAGCAAACATCTAGAACAGGAACAGGAACATGGAAATGGAGATCATATGTAGGGTTAGCAGCAGGGAAGTGGCAGGACGAGAGAGGGGGAAAATGTACAGAGAATAAGTAGCATAGACAGTGGATAAAAAATAGACAGGGGGAGGGTAAGAACAGTGTGGGAAAAGTAGAAGCTAAAGAACTTATGACACATGGATATGAACTAAAGGGGGGATGTGGGTGGGAGGGGGTGTGCAGGGTGGAGGGGAATGATGGGGGAGAAATGGGACAACTGTAATAGCATAATCAATAAAATATATTAAAAAATAAAAGATATATAAGATTTGTCTGCTGGTGGCAATGTAAACTGGTCCATAGTTTATGGAAGGTAAATTGGTAATATGTGTCAAAATTTTTGATTTTCAATTTTTTTGAACTCATAATTATATCTCTATAAAAAAACTAAGAAAATATCACTTCTACTTCAGACCAAAATGATACACTCATAGATCTAAGAATCTCAGTGAATCCTCAGCACAAGAAACCTAAACACAACACCAAAACAAGTCATAATAAAATTACTCAAAATCTTGGATAAAGAGAAAAATTCTAGAGCAGGAAGAAGAAAAAAGTTTCAGTATATTGAGAGGAACAAAATTAAAGATGGTAGTACATATTTCATAGAAAACCATGCAATTAAGCTAAGTGAAAATAGCAGGCAGTGAGGAACAAATACCATATGATCTCACCTTTAACTGGAACATAATCAACAAAAGAAAAAATATATATATAACCATAGACATTTAAATTAAGAACAATCTAACAATAGCCAGAGGGGAGGGAGGAGGGGACAATGGGGTGAAGAGTTTCCAGGAACTACTGTAAAGGACACATGGACAAAACCAAGGGGGAGGGTGGAAGCAAGAGAGGAAGGTGGGTTTGGCTGGTGTGGGAGGGGTGGTGGGGAGAAAATGCAGACAACTATAATTGAACAACAATAAAGTAATTTTTTTAAAAAAAGAATTCTTTCCCTCTGAGATCAGGAACAAAGCAAGATTATCTACTGTCATCATTTTTATTATTTTTTTTAATTTTCTTAATGCTCTACTTACATTCCTGTGACTGTATTTATAACTGGCAGTTTTTACATCTTAATCCCTTCCTGTTTTTCATTATTTTTATTCAACATAGTAGTAGAGATTCTAGTTAATGGATAAGGCAAGAAAAAGAAGTAAAATGAAAATTGGTAAGAAAACCATGCAAGTGAGATGAGAGTGGAACAACATCCTTAAAATACTGAAAAATTGTCAACCTATTATTGTATATCTGAAAAACGCATCTGTGTTGGGGTGAACTGTGCCTGCACCAGCCACCTAGTCATATACTGAGGTCCTAACCTCCCAGTTGTTCATAATATGAATGTATTTAGAGAAATGGCTTTTAGGAGGTAATTAAGATAAAATAAAGTCACATTCGTGGGCCCATATCCAATATGATTGGTGTCCTTATAAGAAGAAATTAGGACACAGGCGTAGTTCAAAGAATGACCATGTGAAGACATAGTGAGAAGGAGGCCATCTACAGGCCAAAGAGAGGCACCTCAGAAGAAATCTAACCTTCCAACATCTTGATTTTGGACTTACAGCCTTATGCAATGAGGAAAAATAAATTCCTGTTGTCTAAGACATTCAGTCTGTGGTATTGTAAAGTCACTCCTAGAAAACTAATACAATATTTTTTTTAAATGAAAACAAAGACTTTCTTTTAGATACACAAAATCTGAAAGAATTCATCGCTAAGAGACCCATACAATAAGAAATGTTAGGCAGAAGGAAATTGATAGATTGAAATGTGGATCTATACAAAGTAATATGGAATACTGAAAAGATTAAGTGTGTGAGTAGATATGAAAGAGCTTAAAAATTATTTAAATGTCTGAAAAAAATTATTGACTGTTTAAAACAAATAACAGTATAGTGTGGGATTTATAGCATCTGTAAAAGTAACATGCATGACAACAATTGTATAAAAGCTGAAAGGTGAGAAATTATATTATTGTAAAGTTCTTATACTATGTGTGAAGTGGTACAATATGACTTGCAGATAGATTGTGATGAAATACAAGGGACAGGCAAAAGTAGATGTACATACAGTTCTTTATATGGATAATAATACAGTAATCAATAAATAATAATACAAGAATAAATTGTGTCTCATGTGCTCACAGCTGTAATATATATTGAACACTAAAATAGTTGTAGCTAATTAAAATAATTATAGCTAATTACATAGGAGGTAAAAATAAAATCATAAAAAATAACCCAAAAAAGCACAAAAAGAGAAAAAAAGGAACAAATAGAAAACACTTAGTAAGTTGATAATACTTATATCTCATTGTATCACTAATTACACTAAATATAAATGATCAAACACTACAATTAAAAAGCAGAGATTGCAAGCTTTGATTAAAAATTGAAGGACCCAACTACATCCTACCTATAAGAAATGCACTTTTTTAAAATTAAAACTTGTTTCTTCATAACACAAAAACTAAAGATCTTTTCAAGTTTTTTTAATATATTGGCTTTCAGAAAGCTGACACAAAACAAAATTTCTAGCTTGATTAATTTTTGCCAAATCTTACCTGTAAAATAAATTATTTATATAATTACTATACCGTATTTTATATTTATTAAACATACACAAACATCCGTATATTCTGTTACTTTACCTAATGTTTTATTTGGCAGTGAAACTGATTTATAAAGATATAATCTGTATTTCAATGGGAAGATGGGTCTTTTTGCCAAACAAAACATTTATTAGCTATTAAAGCCATACTTTTATAATCTTGGATTTTTATAGTACCTTCATAGCTTATGGAATGATCCATAAGAATTCTCTAGTAGGCTTCTTTTTTTTACCTCTTGGCTAGTCCATCTTTATTTTATTTTATTTTATTTTTTATAGTTGTTCAAGTACTTGTCTCCATTTTCACCCCACTATGCACTCTGTCCCAACCATCCCTGCCTCCCACCATCAGACTGAATGAGAACTACAGCAGTATGAAAAAGGAAATAGAAACTATAAACTAGACGGGATTATAAGAAATGCACTTTAAATGTAAATGCACAAATAGATTAACATAAAAACAAAGTGATATACCATGTTAAACTAAGCAAAAGAAATCTGGATTGGCTATATTAATATCAGACAAGGCAGATTTTAGAAGAATATTACCAGAGACAAAGAAGTTCATTTCATAATGATAAAGAGTTAAATCATCAGGAGGAAGTAAGAATCCTAAATGCTTGTTTACCGAAAATAACAGGGCTTTCAAATACATTTAGCATAAACTGATAGACTGGAAGAGAAGTAGACGAATTCATAATCTTAGTCAAAGATGACAATCCCCTGCCTCAGTAATGGGTGCAATATGTAGACAGAAGGTTTGTAAGCTCATAAAGACTTTTATAACACAATCAACCAACTAGACCTAAGTGACATTTCTAGAACACCCCACCCAGCAACAGAAGAATATATACTTTTCAAGTATACATATAGGATACAGAATATTTACCAATATAGATCATAGTCTGAACCTCAAGTCATCTTAATATGTTTAAAAGGGTTCCAGTCTTACCAAGTTTATTAGCAATCAATAACAAAAACATCTCTGAAAAATTCCCAAATATTTGGAAACTAAATAACACAATTTTAAAAATAAATCAAAGAAGAAATCAAAGGAGAAATTAGATATTATTTTAAACTGAATTGAAATAAAAATACAATATATCAAAATTTTACGAGATGGTGATAAACTAGTACCTAGGGGAGTGTTCATAATACCATATGTCTGTATTAGAAAAGAAGAAAAGTTCTCAAATCAGTGACTTTAGCTTCTACTTTAAGAATTTTTTTAAATATATTTTATTGATTATGCTATTATAGTTGTCCCAATTTTTCTCCCTTTGCAACCCTTCACCTAGTATGCCCATCCACTCCAGCAATCTCCCTTCTTTCATTCATGTCCATGGGTCACACATATAAGTTCTTTGGCTACTCCATTTCCTACACTGTTCTTAACAAGCCCCTGTCTATTTTGTATCTACCAATTTGTACTTCTTAATCCCTGCATGTTTCCCTCCTTCTCCCCCTTTCCCCTCTCAGCTGATAACCCTCCAAATGATCTCCATATCTATGATTCTGTTGCTGCGCTGGCTGTTTGTTTAGTTAGTTTTTTTAGATTAATTTGTTGATAGTTGTGAATTTATTATCATTTTAATGTTTATAGTTTTGATCTTCTTTTTCTTATATAATCCCCTTTAACATTTCATATAATAATACTTTGATGATGATGAATGCATTTAGTTTTACCTTGTCTGGGAAGCTCTTTTTAAAAAAGAGATTTTGTTTATTTATTTTTAGAGTGAAAGGAAAGGAGGGAGAAAGAGAGGAAGAGAAACATCGATGTGTGGTTGCCTTTTGTGTGCCCCCTCCTAGGGATCTGGCCTGCAACCTAGGCATGTGCCCTGACTGAGAATTGAACTTGCAGGTCGGCACGCAATCCACTGAGCCACACCAGCCAGGGCTGAGAAGTCTTTATCTGCCCTTGAATTCTAAATAATAGCTTTGCTGGATAGAGTAATCTTGGCTGTAGGTCCTAGCTTTTCATCATTTTGAATACTTCTTGCCAGTCCCTCCTAGCCTGCAAAGTTTCTTGTCAGAAATCAGCTGATAGTCTTATGGAAACTCCTTTGTAGGTAACTATCTGCTTGTCTCTTGCTGCCTTTAAGATTCTCTCTTTAACTTTAATCTTTGGCATTTTAATTATGATGTGTCTTAGTGTGCTCCTCTTTGGGTCCAACTTTTTAGGATTCTCTGTGCTTCCTGGACTTGCACATTTATTTCATGCACCAAATTAGGGAAGTTTTCTTTCATTTTTCAAATAAGTTTTCAATTTCTTGCTCTTCATTTTCTCCTTCTGGCATTCCTATAATTCAGATGTTGGTATATTTAAAGATGTCCCAGAGGCTCCTTAGCCTGTCCTCATTTTTTTTTGAATTCTTTTTTCTTCTTGCTGCTTTGATTTAGTGCTTTTTTCTTCCTTATGTTCCAAATCATTGACTTGATTCTCAGCTTCACCTGCTCCACTGTTGTCTCCCTGTAGATATTTCTTTATTTCAATTAATGTAAACTTCATTTCTGTCTGGGTCTTTTTTATGCTACTAATGTACCCAACAGGTTTGTTGAGCATCCTGATAATCAGTGTTTTGAACTCTGCATCTGGCATGTTGCTTATCTCCATTTCACTTAGTTCTTTTTCTGGAGTTTTATTCTGTTCTTTTATTTGTGCCATACTTCTTTGTCTCCTCAATTTGTCTCCTCCCTGTGTTTGTTTCTGTGTATTAGGTAGAGCTGCTTTGACTTCCTGTCTCAGTAGTGTGGTCTATTGTAGAAAAGCACACCTCTAAGTTGTATGGGGTGGAACCTTAGGCAATTGCCAGGACAGGGCAGCCTGTGTCACCACTCTGGCTCTGTGTCAGGGAGGGCTCAGAGAGGGGTCAATGCTACTACTGCCTGGCCTCTGGAGATTTGCCCTGGAGGGAGCTGTCACCTTGTTGCCATTCGCTTCCATTTCTTCCCATATGTCGTTGTCCCCTTCCAGCTATTGCCCTGGTGCTGGATCCTAGAGGAGGTGAGTCTGCATAAGTCCTAAGTCCACTGCAGACCCTTTAAGAGGAGTCTCCTGAGAATCCTGAAGTTTCTTCCTACACCCCAACTTCCACAGGCTTTTCCAGCCAGAAGTTATGGGGCCTTATCTTCCTGGTATTGGCACTTAAGGCTGTGTTCAATCACTACCAAGATACCTCTCTCAATTTTTATCTACCACATATGGATGTGGGACTACCTATTCTGCATCTCCATGCCTCTCCATACCATTCCACATCTCCACACCTCTCTGCCTCTCTATCTGTCTGGATGAATATGGCTTCTTTAAATCCTTGGTTGTCAGACTTCCACACAGCTCAATTTTCTGATGAATCAGGGTGATATTTGTTTTGTAACAAGTCTAGTTGTAATTTTTGCTGTAACTGTGTGAGGAGGCAAAGCATGTTTACTTCCACCTCCATCTTGCTTGGAAGTCAAGAAAAAAATTTATTTTTTATTTTTATTTTTTAATATATTTTATTGATTATGCTATTACAGTTGTTCCATTTCTCCGCTATCATTCCCCTCCACCCTGCACACCCCCTCCCACCCATATCCCCCCCTTTAGTTCATGTCCATGTGTCATATGTTCTTTAGCTTCTACATTTCCCACACTATTCTTGCCCTCCCCCTGTCTATTTTCTACCAACCATCTATGCTACTTATTCTCTGTACCTTTTCCCCCTCTCTCCTCCTGACACTCCCCTGTTGCTAACCCTCCATGTGATCTCCATTTCTGTGTTTCTGCTTCTGTTCCAGCTGTTTGCTTAGTTTGCTTTTGTTTTAGGTGTGGTTGTTAATATTTGTGAGTTTGCTGTCTTTTTACTGTCATTTTTTATCTTCTTTTTCTTAGATGAGTCCCTTTAACATTTCAAATAATAAGGGCTTGATGATGATGAACTCCTTTAACTTGACCTTATCTGAGAAGCACTTTATCTTCCCTTCCATTCTAAATGACAGCTTTGCTGGATAGAGCAATCTTGGATGTAGGTCCTTGACTTTCAAGACTTCAAATACTTCTTTCCAGCCCCTTCTTGCTTATAAGGTCCCTTTTGAGAAATCAGCTGACAGTCTGATGGGAACTCCTTTGTAGGTGACTGTGCCCTTATCCCTTGCTGCTTCTAGAATTCTCTCCTTCATTTTAATCTTGGCTAATGTAATTTTGATGTGCTTTGGTGTGTTCCTCCTTGGATCCAACTTCTTTGGGACTCTCTGAACTTCCTGGAAGTCTATTTCCTTTGCCAGATTGGGGAAGTTATCCTTTATTATTTGTTCAAATAAGTTTTCCACCTGTTGCTCTTCCTCATCCCCTTCTGGTACCCCTATAATTTGGATGTTGGGATGTTTAAAGATGTCCTGGGGGTTCCTAAGCACTCCTAATTTTTTTTGAATCCTTGTTTCTTCCTTCTTTTCTGTTTGTTTGTCTCTTTCTTCCTTCTGGTCCACTTCATTGATTTGAGTTCCAGTTTTCCTCCCATCACTATTGGTTTCCTGTGCGTTTTTCTTCACTTCACTTATTTTAGCCTTCATTTGTTCATCTAATTTGTGAGCAAAATCAACCAATTCTGTGAGCATCCTGATAATCAGTGCTTTGAACTCTGCATCTGACAGGTCGGCTATCTCTTGGTTGCTTAGATGAATTGGCTCTGGGGCTTTGATCTGTTCCCTCATTTGAGCCATTTTTTTGTTTTGTGGGGTTTTTTTTTCGGTCTGGTCATGGCTGTTATGTAGTGAGGGGCAGAGCCTTTGGTGTTCCCCAGGGCAGGGCAGCCCAATTGCTGGGTTGTGACACTATATGTGGGGGTGTGACCCTAGAGGGAACAATTGCACTTGCTCTGCCCTCTGATTCCAGTCCCTTCTGCCACTTTCCCTAAGCAAATTGGGCCCTTATGGTGCTGATTTCCATGTAGTGGGCTTGTGTACATTCTGGGACCCTGTGGGTCTCTCCAACAAACTCTCCTGTGAGGCTGGGATTCTCTCCTGACACCTCAACCCCCACAAGTGTTTTTAATCAGTGCTTTTAGGCTTTATTTCCCAGCGCTGGGGCCCTGGGTTGTGCAGTCTGCCTTGCTGCCTGTTTTCGCCTGGTTTACTTGCACGTGAAGGTATGACCGTGGTTAGCTGCCTTGTGTGCCTCGCTTGGTCTGCTCATTGCCTCCCCATACCCAGTAATCGCTGCCTGTGCTCCTGGGGTGTGCCAACCACTGCCTGCATGTCCAGGACCACTAGCCACTGCTTTTTCCTGCCCCGATCCCTCTCCACCAGCCACCGACTCCACCCCTCTTACCAGTCTGGGTGAATCATTGTCAGACTTCCTGTACAATTCAATTTTCTATCTGTTCTTTTTTCTTTTTTTGGTTCTAAATTTTTGTTGTCCTTAATTTTGGTTGTGAGAGGAGGCACAGTGTGTCCACCGACGCCTCTATCTTGGCCAGAAGTCTGAAAAAAATTTTTTAAAAATCTAACTGACCCACAGTAAGTAGAAGAAAGGAAATAATAAATATCAAAGCAGAGATCCACAAAATAAAAGACAGATAAACATAAAGAAAATCAGTGAAATTAAGAGCAGGCTTTTTCAGATGATCAATAAAGTTGATAACTCTCTAGTCAGACTGATCAGGAAAAAAAAACTTTTGTAAAGATACAAATTGCCAATATCCAAAATAAGAACTGTAATATCACTCTAGATTCTACATATATTAAAAGGACATTAAGGAAATATTATAAACAGTACTTCTGGTCAAGATGGAGGCTTAGGTAGATATACTGTGCCTCCTTCCAAAACTGTAAGAAGGACAACAACAAATTTAAAAACAAAAAATATCCAAAAGTTCCAGAAAATCAAACTGTAAGGAAGTCTGACAACCAAGGAGTTAAAGAAGAAACATTCATCCAGACTGGTAGGAGGGGCAGAGACAGGTAACCGGGGTGCAGAAGTCTAGTGGCAAGGCAGCTACTGGAGGACTAGGCAAGGCAGCAGCAGATGGAGCCAGCAGTCCAACATTAGCATGCAGATAAACAGGGAAGAAGAACTGGGGAGCAAGACAGACCACACAACCCAGGGTTCTAGTGCAGGGAATATAAAGCCTCAAAATCTCTCACTGAAAAAAACATGGGGGTTGAGGTGGCAGGAGAAACTCTCAGCCTCACAGGAGAGTTCATTGGAGAGATTCACAGGGTCCTAAAAAGTACACAAAACCACTCACCTGGGAATCAGAACCAGAAGGGACCAATACATTTGTGGGTAGCAGAGGAAGTAACTGAAAGCCAGCCTAGAGCTGAGCAAGCATCATTGCTCCCTCTCTGACTCCTCCCCCACATACAGCTCCACAGTGCAGCAACCTGGGTTGCCCTGCCCTGGCAAATACCTTAGACTATGCCCATTAACTATGTAACAAGTGTGCTGAGACAAAAAAAAAAAAAAAAAACCATGGCCCAAATGAAAGAACAGATCAAAGCTCCAGAAAAAAATACAACTAAGCAATGAAGAGGTAGTCACCCTATCAGATGCAGAGTTCAAAACACTGGAAATCAGGATGCTCACAGAAATGGTTGAGTATGGTCACAAAATAGAGGAAAACTAAAGGCTATAAAAAGTGAAATAAAGGAAAATGAGCAGGGAAGCAACAGTGAAGGAAAGGCAACTTGGACTCAAATCAATGGTTTGAACCAGAAGGAAGAAATAAACATTCAACTAGAACAGAATGAAGACAAGAATTCAAAGAAATGAAGAGAGGCTTAGGAACCACCAGGACAACTTTAAACATTCCAACAGCCAAGTTATAGGGGTGTCAGAAGGAGAAGAGGAAGAACAAGAAATTGAAAACTTATTTGAAAATATAATGAAGAAGAACTTCCCTAATCTGGCAAAGGAAATAGACTTCCAGGAAGTCCATGAAGCTCAGAGAGTCCCAAAGAAGTTGGACTCAAGGAAGCACACACCAAGGCACAACATAATTACATTACCCAAGGTGAAAGATAAGGAAAGAATCTTAAAAGCAGCAAGAGAAAAGGAGATAGTTACCTATAAAGGAGTTCCCATAAGACTATCAGTTAATTTCTCAAAAGAAACCTCACAGGCAAGAAAGGGCTGGAAAGAAATACTCAAAGTCCTAAAAGGCAAGGACCTACATCCAAGATTACTCTATCCAGCAAAGCTATCATTTAGGATGCAAGGGCAGATAAAGTGCTTCCCAGATAAGGACAAATTAAAGGAGTTCATCATCAACAAGCCCTTATTGTATAAAATGTTAAAGGGACTTATCTAAGTAAAAAAAGATTAAAAATACAAACAGTAAAATGACGACAAACTCGCAACTATCAACAACCAAACCTAAAAAATAAATAAATGAATAAAAACAAAAACAAACTAAGCGAACAATTAGAACAGGAACAGAATCACAGAAATGGATATCACATGGAGGATTATCAGTGAGGAGGAGGAAGGGGAGAATGGGGGAAATAAGAAGGGTAAATAGTAGGTACAAAATAGACAGGGGAGGTCAAGAATAGTATAGGAAATGGAGAAGCTGCAGGATTTATATGTATGATCCATGGACATGAACTAAGGTGGGGGAATGATGATGGGAGAGGGGCGTACAGGGAGGAGGGGAATTAAGGGAAGGGAAAAAATGGGACAAGTACAATAGCATAATCAATACAATATATTTTTAAAAAAGAAATATTATGAACACCCTCATGCCAATAAATTTTACAAGTTAGATGAAATAGACAAATTCCTTGACAAACACAAACTACCAAAATTCAAGGAGAAATAAATAATCTGAAGAGGTCTATGTTAAAGGAATAAATTTTTAGTTATAAAACATTCCCACAAAGAAAACTCTAGGTCTATATGGTTTCACTGATGAATTATGCCAAACATTTAAAGAAGAAATTACATCAACTCTGCACAAAGTCTTTCAGAAACTTGAAGATGCAGGGACATCTACAACAGCTTAGCTTTACAGATGTCTGGTAGGAGGCAGGAATGCATGTAAATAGAGCAAGGCAGTGCTACGAAAATAAATGAAGACCACTCAAATGGAACAAGGAGCTTTTAGAGCTGCTGTCATAAGGGAATCAGCCAGCACCACGTGGCATTTGCCAGAGATTCAAAGGCAAGCAGGGACTAAAAAAGCTTTCTAGCTTTAAAAAAAAAGTATGATGATAGCTTCAATCATGCTCTGATTGGAGTTTGTTGGCATGTGGAAGATGGAAGCTGGATAATTGAAGTGGAACATCTTAGGTAATTGATTTGGGGGAGCATATTTGGCTTATAATGCTTGATTCTGAGTTGAAAGTAGGCGCAAAATATAAGAAAGCTGACAGCCATTGTCCATTGTTCTGACCATTCTGGGACAATTGCTGCAGATTGTATTTAGCTTGCTAGACTGGTTGCTGCAGAGTGCTATTGTAACATATGGTCTGTCCTTACTGTGCTACTCAGGGGCCATCCACAGGACACAGAATTTTTGTCCCCAAGTCCTAGACCTTCAGGGAGGACTCCCATCATCAATTTGGTATTAGTTATCTATTGCTGTTACCCCCACAATTTAGTGACTTAAGACAATATTTACTGTCACAGTTTCCATGGGTCAGGTCAGATTCAACATTGTCACTTCCACTCCCATCCCTCCCTGCTTCCATGGAGGCCAGCCACCTTTGCTGTGCCTCTGTGTTCCAGTTCTTCAATCATTTTGGACTGCCTCAGGCAGGATGGGGGGGAAGAGGGGAAAGGGAGGATAAGAAGAGAAAACACTTACTAGCACTTGTATATGACAAGAGTGCCCTAAATGCTTTCTCCATGTTAGCTCATAAAGTTCTTCCTTAGCCTGCATCTGATTCTGCACACACACACACCAGGCTAGTAAATTTAAGTTGCCCCCACCTACGAGGGATCCACAGGAGGAGGGGTCCTTTGGAGTTTTAGTAGGACCTGCACAGTGTACATTTTTGTTATACATTACTATTATTTATAAATAATTTCTAGACCACAGGCTGAGTGACCCATACACCTTTCCTACTTTGTGGGCCTTCTGTTTTTTATCTGGAAAAACTGAGAGTGGAGAATCAAACATTGTATTCAGTTTACAGAATCTTAGATTTTCTATTTCTTAGGTGGCTACAAACCACTTGGAAACAGGCAATGCAAAGTTCCAAATCCATTTTAAAGAAGGGAACTTCCACAAAATTGTGTTTATCAGTCCTTTTCATTACAATAGAATCATCTGCAATATTTTACCAAGCCCACACCTTCCCTGATCCCACCACAAACACAGCCCCCATCCCACAGCAAACCGAAGGAGCTGTTGAAGACATTCTGTCTCCTTTCCACAGCATTCCAGAATACCTTGACACTCAGATAACTCCTTTGCTTCTTCAACCATCCCAGATGCATCCAAAAGAAAAACTTTCTGGCACCTACCATAGTGGATTGTTTTGTTTTGTTTTTCCTCACCCAAGGATGTGCTTTTATTGATTTTAGAGAAAGAGAAAAGTGGTGGAAGAGAAAAAACATCGGTGAAGAGAGAAAAACACTGATTGATTGCCTACTGTACATGGCCCCACTAAGGATCAAACCCACAACCTAGCTTTGTGCCCTGATTGAGGACTGAATCCACAATCCTTTAGTGTATGGGACAATGCTCCAACTAACTTAGCCACCTGTCCAGAGCCTCTATCATAGTGTTTTAAATTCAACCTACCCCAACACTGGAAACAGTTTCCTATCAGGAGGGCCATAAAACACTGCTAATAAGAGGAAACACAGAATGTAACAAAGGAGGATAATTACATAAACAACTTTAGGAGCTGTTTGGCCTTGGGGAAAATGTGACTCACCCAACCTACAAAATCACTTGTTACAATACAGAACGTAAGCAGAGAGTAAGATTATTCTAAATCCTTTTCTTTAGGACCTATTTTTTAAAAACCTATTGTGTTGGAAAATAAGCTTCTGTAAAGATTAACTTGGAGAGACATCAGAGGAATGGTAGCATGAGAGACCCCCTTGGTTTGTCCCTTTTATTGGTCAACAGTTGAACAGCTATAATTCCACAAAGGACCCCCTGCTCAACACAGAAACAGGTCTGAGAGATCCACACATTGAACCATCTATAGGTGGGCAAGTGGGAGCTGACCAGGGAGGTGAGAAGGGAGAAGAGCTCAAAGGAGCCACAGATATAGCCCAACCACCCAGAGCACACTGCAGTGGTCTCAGTCCAGAGAGGGGAGCAGTCAGGTTGTGGATGGCACTCCCTTCAGCTAGAAGGAGCAAAGATATTTAGTGAGCATTCCTACAGGAGTGGGTAATACAATCTGTGTCTGAGCCCAGTGACCAGGGCAGGGACAAAGCACAGAGTTATGGCCATGGGTGTCTGGCATTCAGCATTCCAGACAGAAAAACAAAGCCCGAGTATGGCTGCCTTCCCTCATCCTCCCAGAGCTTGCTCCCTTTCACCCTTTTGTAGGGTTGCAGAGCACATTATCTGAAAACTCCAGGATTGGTATTACAGAAACACTTTTTCTTTTAGCAAAGGGCACATTCTGTGACTAATTGCAGGATTGAATGGAGAAGCAGGGAAGATACCACTAAGGTCCAGTTGTCACTATTGCAGGGATGACAAAGCAACAAGGGAGGTGGCCAGGTTCCCCCAGATCACCCCACCCCCATGCATCAGGTTGCACTGCCAGCAGTGTCTGGCTATGGGACATAGCACTGGGATTTCACTGATTTGGAGTCCCAACACCCACTGCATCCCCTTGCAGGGTTGGTCCCTTGGGACCAAAACCACCAGATCACAAGGAGGTGCTCACCTTCACAGAGAATAAAGACCATTTTCCACCACCCTCCAGAAATCTGAAAGGCCAGAGAAGTGCAAGAGAGCTAAAAATCTTGTGATTCAGCACAACCTACTGGAAAGTAATAGAAAGACTTTTTATCAATCTACTAGAGAAGTACCATTCATATACAGATTCCTAGACAGAGAAGGAATCCATCAAACACTGTGAATAACTAAGGCAATGAGGCAGCTCAGAAAGAAAAATGAAAAATCTCCAGAAAATAAACTTAAAGACATGGAAATATGTAATTTAAGAGACGGAAAATTCAAGACTGCCATTCTGGAAAAACTCAACTAGTTGCAAGAAAACACAGATAGGCAGCTTAATAAACTCAGAAACCAAATTAACAAACAACATGAGTATTTTACCAAAGAGATTGTAATTTTTAAAAACTAAATAAAAATTCTGTAGATAAAAAACTCAGTAAAAGAGATCAAGAATGAACTAGCAAACATAGGAAATAGAGCTGATAGATAGAGGAAAGAATTAGTGATATCAAAGAAAGAAATCTAGAAATGACACAGAAGAAAGAAGAGAGAGACTTGAGCATAAAAAGAAATTTAAAAAACTCTACGAGAACTATCTGACTTCATCAGAAAGAGCAGTATAAGAATAACAGGGATACCAGAAGAAGAAGAAAGGGAGAAAGGAACAGAGAGCCTATTCAAATAAATAGTTGATGAGAACTTCCCAAACCTATTAAAGAGCTAGATCCTTGAATCCAAGAAATACACAGAACAAAAAAATTACCTCAATCCAAAAAGGCCTTCTCCAAAGGAACCCTAATTCATTGCTGGTGGGAGTGTAAGCTGGTTCAACCACTGTGGAAAACAGTGTGGTGGTTTCTCAAAAAAACTAAAAATAGAGTTACCATATGACCCAGCAATCCCACTTCTGGGTTTCTATCGAAAAACTCAAAAACATTTATTCACAAAGATATATGCACCCTTATTTTCATTGCAGCATTATTCACAGTGGCCAAGACATGAAGACAACCAAAGTGTCCTTTGATAGAGGATTGGATAAAGAAAATGTGGTACATATATACAATGGACTCTTACTCAGCCATAAGAAAAGATGAAATACTGACATTTGCCACAACATGGATGGACCTTGAGGATACTTTGCTAAGCAAAATAAGTCAGAAAAAGCTGAGAACCACATGATTTCACTTGTATGTGGAATATAAAACTGAAACTCATAAACACAGACAACAGTACGGTGGTTACCAAAGGGAAGGGAGTGGGGGGTAATAAAGGGTAAAAGGGAAGAAATATAGGGTGATGGAAGATGATTTGACTGTGGATGGTGGGTACACAGTGCAATATACAGATCGCATATTACAGTAATGTAGGTTTGAAACCTGTGTGACCCTCTTAACCAATGTTACCCCAATTAAAACTTAATTTAAAAATTAATTTCAAAAAGTCCTTCTCCAAGGAACATTGTATTAAAACTCTCAAAAATTAATGACAAAGAAAGAATTCTCAAGGCAGCCAGGAGAAAAAAGAAAGTAATCTATAAAGAAAAGCCCATTGGTTATCATCAGACTTCTCAGCAGAAACTCTACAAGCTAGAAGAGAGTGCAACCAAATATTCAAATTACTGAAAGAGAGAAATTACCAACCAAAAATAATATATCCAGCAAAGTTTACCTTTATATATGAAGGAGAAATAAAGACTTCTCCAGACATACAGAAGCTGAGGACTCTATCACCAGAAGACATCCATTGCAGAAAATGTTCAAGGGGGATAGAATATTCAGGTAGAATATACCTGAAGCAAAGAACAAAAGGTCACAAAACTGCAAGATCAGTGACAAACTTACAGCATAGATAGGGATAATTTGTGACAAAAAGAAAACCATAAAAGGGTAGTACGTAAAAGTCTGAATTTACAAAGGAGGATGGAGATCAGATGCATCCAAAAGAAAAAATATATAAAACTTTCTTTTTCATAAACCTAATGGTAACCACACACACACACACAAAAACAAAAACAAAAACAAAAAACACCCAAAACTGAGACACATAACTTAAAAGAGGAAACAGGCAGGAAAAGTATGGAATACCATCAAACAAAAACAACAGGCAGAAACACAAAGAAAAGGAACCAATGGAGGCACAGAGCTACCAGAAAACAAAAGTTAAAATGGCTATAGGATATCCTCATACATCAATAATGACTCTAAATGTAAATGGACTAAATTCACCAATAAAAAGGCACAGACCAGCAGATTGGATCAAAAAAATAAAATCCAGCCGTATGCTATCTTCAGAAGATACATCTAAGCTGTAAAGACAAAGACTCAAAGTAAAAGGATGGAAAATGATTCTCCACAGAAAAACAGGTGTAGCCATACTTTTATCTGACAGAATAGATTCCAAGATAACAAATGACAAGAGATGAAGATGGACATTTTATAATGATAAAGAGGACACCACATCAAGAAGACATAACTCTTCTCAATAAATATATGCACCCAATAGCCACTATGAAAAACAGTACAGAATATCCTCAAAAAAAACAAAAATGGAACTGCTTTTTGATCTGGTGATTCCACTGCTGGGATTATACCCTAAGAATCCTGACACATCAATTCAGAAGAACCTATGCACCATATAGCAGTAGTATTTACAATAGCCAAGTGCTGGAAACAGCCTAAGTGCCCATTAATAAATGAGTAGATCAAAGAACTGTGGTACATTTACACAATGGAATACTACACAGCAGAAAGAAGGAACTCCGACCCTTCACAATAGCATGACTGGAACTGGAGAGCATTATATTAAGTGAAATAAGCCAGGTGGTGAAGGAAAAATACCATATGATCTCACCTATAAGTGGAACCTAATCAACAAAACAAACAAGTGAGGAAAATAGAACCAGAGACATGGAAATACAGAACAAACTGACAGTGACCAGAGGGGAGGACAGAGTGGGGTAATGAGGGGAAAGAAGGGGAAGGGTGTAGTCAAGGAACATGTATAAATGACCCATTGACATGGACAATGCAGGGAGGGCTATATGTGGGAGGGTAGGGAGGAGTAATAATGGAAAAATGAGGACAACTCTAATCAAACAACAGTAAAAAAAAAAAATTAAACAAATTTTAAAAAATAAACCTATGTACCCAATCAGGGAGCGCCAAAATATATAAAGCAATTACTAACAGAAATGATAAAAACACAATCATAGTTGGGGAACTAAATACTCCATTAATAGCTCTAGATAGATCATCCAAACAGAAAAAAAAATCATTAAAAAAATATTGGCCTTAAATGACACATTAAACTAAATTGACATAAGTGACATTTACAGAGCCTTTCATCCCAGAACATCAGATTATATGTTCTTCTCCAGAGCACATGGAACATTCTAAGGATAGACCATATGTTGGGTCACAAAAAGAGCCTCAACAAATTTAAGAAGATTGAAATCATTCCAAGCATAGTCTCTGGCCCCAGTGCTCTGAAAGTAGAAATCAACTGAAATTTAAAAAAAAGAAAGAAAAAAGAAAAAAACCTACAAATGGCTGGGTCAGAGAAGAAATAAAATGTGAGATCAGAAGATGTATAGAGACAAATGAGAATGACAATATGACATGTCAAAACTTCTGAGATGCAACAAAATAATAAGAGAGAAGTTTATATTATTACAGGCCTTTCTCAAGAAAAAATTCTCAGGTAAACAAACACTACATTGTAAAGAACTAAAAAGAAGAACAAAACATCCCAAAGTCAGAATAAAGAAATAATAAAAATTAGAGCAGAATTGAATGAAACAGAGAACAAAAACACTATAGCAAAAAAATTAATAAAACAAAGAGCTGGTTCTTTGAAAACATTAATAAAATTGACAAACCCGGGGCTACACTCATTAATGAAAAAAGGGAAAAGACTCATAAACAAAATCAGAAATGAAAGAGGAGAAGTTACCACAGGATATCACAAAAATACAAAGGATCATACAAGAATACTATGAAAAAATTGATATCACCAATGTCAATAACCTAGAAGAAATGGATAACTTCCTAGAAATATATGACCTCCCTAGATGGAAACATGAAGAACTGGAAAATCTAATTAGACTGATCAACAGTGAGGAAATTGAAACAACCTTCAAAAACTTCCCAAAAAATAAAAGTCCAGGACCAGATAGCTTTATTAGTGAATTCTGCCCTGGCTGGTGTGCCTCAGTGGGTTGAGTGCCAGCCTGTGAACTGAAGGGTCGCCAGTTCAGTTCCCAGTCAGGACGCATGCCTGGGTTATGAGCCAGGTACCCAGTGGGGGGTGTGCAAGAGGCAACCAAGTGCATATTGATGTTTCTCTCCTTTCTTTCTCTCTCCCTTCCCCTCTCTAAAAATAAATAAATAAAATCTTTTTTTTTTAAAAAGAGGTCACTTAGCGTAATATTCTCAAGGTCCATCCACTTCGCAAATGGCAGTATTTCATCTTTTCTTATGGCTGAATAGTATTCTATCGTATATATGCACCACGTCTTCTTTATCTAATCATCTCTCAAATGATGCTTTGGTTGATTCCATGTCTTGGCCACTGTGAATAATGCTGCAATGAACATGGGGGTACATGTATCTTTGCAAGTAAGTGTTTTCAATTTTTTCAGGTTGATACCCAGAAGAGGGGTTACAGGTAACAAACAAGTTAATGGGAGAGACAGACAAGCAAAGAAATAATTACAATACAAAGATCTAGAGGAAGATTAGAGTCCTGTGCTTTCACAGAAGAGGGGATCCTAACCCAGACTTGGGGGTCAGGATGTGATCCTGAGCTGATATTTGAATGACAGATAGGCATTAAAAAAGAAACTGTTGGTAAATAAGGTCAGAACATTGATGTAACTTCAAGTCGGTAAGTGAGCATAGCTGGAGCTGGGGCAGAAATAGTGGGAAAGGTGAGGCTACAGGGGTAGGCAGGCTTTTGTAGGTAATGGGGGCCATTAAAGTGTTTTAATTAGGAAATGATAGGCTTGGCTTTGAGTCACTTTAACCTATGACAAGAAGAATTGGAAGAGGCAAGAATGATACTTGGAGGCCACTCTGGAAAGCATTGGGTTACCCTGGATGAGGCAAATGAGACACCAAGAAAGCAAAATTTAAGATGGCACTCACTGTCATGGTTAAGCAAGTGCCTCCTTAAACTTTGTGAGCTCAGGACCTCATTTGCCTCCCCCTAGTCCAAGCTCTGGTGGAGGTTCTGAGCTCCTGCACTGAAAACTAATCATTTACATATTAGCTGAGGTATTTGCTGTTGTAAAAAGAACCCTTGAGCTGGCAGCATAATTACTAAAAATGAAACCCTATGAAATTTAATGTACCTAACACATAACAGCACACATAAACAGGCCCCTAAGTGTGGCAAGAAGAGGCCCATTCCTTTCTCCTGTGATCAGCCAGGTAGATTTGACTGCTCAGGATGAGGCTCTCAGGAGAGGGTCATAGCAATAGAGAGAAAGATGGCTTTCCTTCTGATATGGGAACAAGTTTATCAAAAAAAACATGGTGACTCCTCAATGTGCGGGTAGCTAGCTTAGTTTTAAGAGCCAAGATAATCCTGAGGAGGGCAGTGTCCAAGGCCACTTTAGAACAGAATCTAAACCCAAGTCAATGACCTTCAAATACATTTATGCAGATGCTTCCTAAACAAACCAATCACAACCAAAACAACAGCTTCCAAGAATGGGAACAAAAAGGGGCAAAGAATGGGAAGAATCAAGCCTCACAAAGAAGCTGTGAAAATTAAGTGGGTGAGTCGGTGAATGGGAAGTCGAAGCACAGCCCCAGCCCCAGTCTTTACTCCATTGATGTTAATTCTTCTCATCCGCCCTTTCTGAGCTACGTGGGGAAGCTTATAGGCAATAACAAGGGCTACCATTTACTGAACAATTATAAATGTGTACTCACATTACATGCATTATTTAATCATTACAACCACGTCATTTTACAGATAATGAAACTAAGGCTCAGAGAAGTTCATCCAGTTGCCCAAGAGCACACATGGCTGAAAAGGATTTACTCCCCAGTCTGTCCAGTCCTAATAGATCAGTGGCACAAACTACTACACTCTCCTGCCCTAACTGGCTTCAAAGACACAGAATGAGACAAAGACCCAACAAAAGACTCTTCACTGAGCCCCACTCTCCAGACAAGCAGCTCCAAGAAGAGAAATTTCTGTCTTCCTGAGGAAATAATTCCATGTTTTAAAGCCTCACATGGGGACTGCTCTGAGAGCTTCTCTCTTCTGTCAAAATCTAATTGCTTCTCATTGTAATTTCAACTCATTGCTTCTTATTTAGTTTAGTTAGAAAGATTTAGAATAATCTGAAATTAAAGTGTTATTTAAAAATACTTATGACACCACATTTCATCAAAAACAGCTCCACCTTCCTTTGGACTCATCGGCAGTTGGAGGACAAAGTAGAAAAAAACATCCAAAAAGAGCAAGAAAAGGAAAAGAGGCTCAGAAAGAATGAAGAGGGATTAGGAGAAATGCAAGACAATATGAAACGTAATAATATCTGTATAATAGGAATTCCAGAAGGAAAAGAAGAAGAGCAAGGGATAGAAAACCTATTTGAAAAAGTAATGATGGAAAACTTCCCTAATTTGATGAGAGAAAAAGTCACACAAATCCAAGAAACACAGAGAGTCCCAATCAAGAGGAACCCAAAGAGGCCCACTTCAAGATACATCATAATTAAAATGACAAAATTCCAAGACAAAGAGAGAATCTTAAAGGCAGCAAAGGAGAAAAAGGAAGTAACATACAAGGGAGCCCTGATAAGGTTAGCAGCTAACTTCTCAAGGGAAATGCTCCAAGCCAAAAGAGAATGACAAGAAATATTCCAAGTAATGAGAGCCAAAGGCCTGCAACCAAGACTACTTTACCCAGCAAGGCTTTCAATCAAGATAGAAGGCCAATTAAGGAGCTTCCCAGACAAAAGAAGTCTCAAGGAATACACCTCTACCAAACCAGTTCTGCAAGAGATGCTAAAGGGACTGCTTTAACAAAAGGAAGGAAAAGAGAAAGAGAAAGGAACATAGGTATGAAAATGGCAATGAATCAGTACCTATCAATAATGACCTTAAATGTAAATGGATTAAATGCTCCAATCAAAAGACATAGAATAGCTGAATGGATAAGAAAGCATGACCGACACATATGCTGCCTACAAGAGACTCACCTCAGGACAAAAGACCTACACAGACTGAAAGTGAAGGGCTGGAAACAAATTTTCCAAGGAAATGGACAGGAAAAAAAAAAAAAGCCAGGGTAGCAATACTCATATCAGACAAAATAGACTTCAAAAGAAGGGCCATGAAGAGAGACCCAGAAGGTCACTTCATAATACTCAAGGGAAGAATCCACCAAGAAGACATAAACATCATAAATATGTATGCACCCAACATAGGAGCACCTAAATACATCAAGAAAATCTTTGAGGACTTCAAGAAAGATATTGACAGCAACACAATTTTAGTAGGAGATTTTAACATCCCACTGTCAAAAATGGACAGATCTTCTAAACAAAATATCAACAAAGATATTGTGGCATTGAACAACACTCTAGATGAAATGGACTTAACTGATATATAGAGAGCCCTTCATCCCAAAGAAACTAAATACACATTCTTTTCAAATGCACATGGAACATTTTCAAAGATAGACCACATGATAGGACATAAAACAAACCTCAACAAATTAAAGAAAATTGAAATCATACCAAGCATTTTCTCCAACCACAAGGGACTGAAACTAGAAACCAACCCCAAGGGGGAAACCCAAAACACTCAAAATCATGGAGATTGAATAGCATGCTATTAAGCAATGAATGGGTCAAGAATGAAATTAGGGAAGAAATCAAAAAGTTTCTGGAAACAAATGAAAATGAACTCACAACAACCCAAAACTTATGGGACACAACAAAGGCAGTTCTCAGAGGGAAGTTCATAGGAATACAGGCCTACCTAAAAAAGATAGAAACATTTCAAATAAACAACCTAAGCCTACGCCTACAAGAATTTGAGGAACAAAAACAAAGACAGCCCAGAGCAAGTAGAGGGAAGGAAATAACCAAGATCG